>RJWM01002701.1:0-124382 GCA_004363535.1 Dasyprocta punctata
CATTTAAAAACTTTCTCATAAGCACTGTGTAGTGAATTTCAGTTGTTTGTTTTATACAATTTGAAAATAGTTACCTTTAATTGTGTTTAGACCCTAACTTTTAAGTCAAATATTGATATGGGTTTAAATTACCATCTTGCTTTTTGTTTTCTATTTATTCCATCTAGTCTTTGTTTCATTTCCTTCTATTCCAGCTTCCATAGTTTGGATGTTTGCATGTGTCCCTCAAGGGTACATGTGTTGGGAGCATGGTCCTCAGTGTGGTGATCTGGAGAGCTGATGAGACCTTTGAGAAATAGAATCTAGTCAGAAGTTACAAGACTGGCTCCTCTGGTATGCTATCCTTCAATGTGACTTACCCTTCTGGTATGTGCTTCTCCCATAGTGCCATCCACCATGAAGTGATAGAGTCAGTAATGGGAACTTTTGCCAGATCTAGTACTATGCTGTTTGGACTTCCATCCTTAAACATCATAAGTTAAATAAGCCTATTTGCTTTGTAACTACCAAATCTCAGGTATTTTATTATAACAATGGAAAACTGATTAATACATGTGAATGCTCTTGAATATTTTTAAAATGTGTTGTTTTATAGCAGGTTGAAAGTGATATACAGAAGTATGGTATTTTAATTTTTCCAGCTTAAGTTTCGAAGAAATCCTTGAATTTATGACTTGATATCTGTTGTGAGTTTCAGAAAATATTCAATACTGTGTGTTCAAATATTCCTATTTTTATTCTTTCTCCTATCTTCTGGGACCTTTAAAATACTGTTACTTTATATTTTGCATTGTATTTCTTCATCTCTTTTTATATATTTTTCCATCTTTTCCACTGTCTGTAATCCAGTATGAATTCCTATTGATTTATCCGTTTATTTTTTATTTTGAATATAAGTGTTAAATTCTTAAGTGTGTTTTTTCTCTAAGGTCTATAATAAAAAGTGTATTCCAGCTTATATATTCCAGTTTCCTGGTGACAGTTTCAATTTTGTCATATATTTTCTTCGATATACTAATGTCAGTTATTTTGAAGTTCATGTATAATTAATTACTCCAGTGTCTTATATTTGGATCTTTTTAATTTTCCAATTTCTCTTTTGACTTTGTTGGTGTTGTTATTTGCCCTTCTTTTGTCATGATTGATTTTATTTTTTATTGTACTCCAACTCTCATATATTAAAAAAAAAAAGAAAAGGAAGATTAACTGAGGCTCTTATTGATGAAATTTATTGCCAGAAAAAAGTACATATTTTTGCTTTATGGCAGCCATTTGAATAGGAAAAAATGACCTTCATTCAGTTTGAAATTTAAGTGGTCTGAAATTGTCTTTCAGCCCTTTTTGAGGGTCGGTGTATTCATAGTCCACCCTTCTTCTTAGGCTCTGACAATTTCATGTTCCACAGTGTACATCCTGGGTATTATCCATGACCTCTGTCCTTTGATACTCTTTAATCTCCAATATTTGTCTCATCAGTCTGTGAGACTGTCAAAAATTCTGCTCAAATTCTTATCCATCAAGCGTCTCTTTTTGTTCAACTTCTTGGCTTCCACAGCTCAGCAGGACTTGAATTGGCAAATAAATTTAAAAGGGAGAGGGATAAAGACTGTCAGCTTATTTCGGTTTACTTCTCTTCTTTCAAATTCTGGTTACAATGCTAGTTATCTAATACTTCAGGAAATGTTATCCGCTCCCCCACTCCCCAGCTTTTGTAGTTTTTGGTGGTAACAAAATCATTCTGCGACACCTATTTTACCATTATGGGAAAAGGAAACTTCTCCTCCTTGCACCCTCTTCCCTCATAGCCTATGTACTTTCTTTCATATATGAAAGTACCCTGCCTAGAATCTTACTACTTGCCTTATTTGTATTGCCTTAGCTTAACAAGTTAAAATCCTGATCCTGACATACACCAACAATTAAACCAGTGATGTGAAAATATCTTTTGTGTACTTTGCTGTGAGTATTGACTTGCACTTTCTAGATCTCAAGAAAACACCATAATACACAGGACACAAAGTACTTAAAAAGCAAGAACATTTTGTCATCCAACTTTCAGATGTTATGCCTCAAATTTGAGATCCAACCACAAAACAGAAGTTAGGGTGCTTTTCTTACAACATAGGCAAATGATACACACTTAAAATTGTTAAAGGAAAGGGAAGAGTAGCAATACAAACATCACTTTATGTCGGAAACGTTTCGGTTTGGGGACGAGATGAATATGTGCTCAAATGTGGCATGATTGCATCTTATGTGATCAAAGACTTAATATTTTTATGTCTCAGTTTTCTTTTCTGATAGATCAGACTACATAATACTTTTGTTTTTTTCAGCACCGGGGATTGAACTCACAACCTCACACCTGCCAGACAGGCACTTAAGCCATTGAGCCAAACCCCCAGCCCTTAGATCAGACTACATACCATAAACATTCTGCAAGTTTAAATGAAATAATGTTTGTAAAATGTCCAATTTAAAGTTAGTTTGAGCCAAAGTGTCCAATCAGTATTCATTCCCATTCATGTTCTTTTTTTTTTTTTATTTAAGCGAAGAAAAACAGAAAAAAAAAGACATATAAAACAAAGACAACAAGCAAAAGAGACAGGCAAACGACTAGCATAAATACACAACAGTAACATTGCAGGCTTACAAAATCGGATGATAGAAATTTGACAATGCTTGCAATATTGCATATCGTTATCTTTAAAATGGTTACTTACATTAACAGATATAGACATGTAAAATTAATCTAATCATATGAGTATTAATTGTTCTTTCTCAATAACAAATAGATTCAACAGTGTGGTCATTTTAGAGAAAAGGGAAGAGGAAAAGATATAAATCCATTCATGTTCTTTAAAAATTTCCTATGATAAATAAAAATACTTAGGAATAAAATAAAATATGCTGACTTTTTGTTTTAAAATTATGAATAAACGATTTTAAGTTGAATGGTTGCATATTTTTAAAAAGGGAAGATAGTTTTTACCCATAAAATAAGAGGAATTATAGTGAAGAATGTTATGAGATTCCAAAGACTTCTACTATGGAAGAGGAAATATTAAGTTGCTAATATTGTTACTGAAGAACCTTAAAACCTAAAGTTCAATTGATAAAAGCTAGTATTGAGGTTATAAATCCATCTCAGAATTAGGAATAATTGCAAGTAAATTTTGAAATTATTATGGAATTTCAGACAATGCCACATTAAGAAAAAAAAGCTTTGCAAATTTTGGCCTCCTGACTCTCAGGTTGTTTTCAGAGAATTATGACAGTTTAGATTTCAGAAAGACCTTACTTAAAAGATAGAAAATCTCAGATTTAGAATGGTATAGCAACTTGCCAAAGTTAAATGAAAAAAACACTAATACGAGATTAGCATATGTTCTGAATATTTTCAGCATATCTGCTCTTGCTCTCTCAAGCATTCTTCATCCTCTGTGTTCTAAAAGTTATCTATTTGAGTTCATCAAATGAACAACAGTAGCAGAAAATTAGAGAGAGGCAGAAGAGTGAAGTCAGAATGCATAATCTCCCTACTGCTTCCCTCCAGGGTCATTCTGGGTTGACTCCGTATTTTGCTTAAGGTTATAGTTTCCACCAGGTAATTTTCACCATGCAACTGTTAAAAGCTGTCATAAGCCTCAGGATACCACACTATCCTGTGTATTTTTCCTATGCTTTGCCCTTTATTAAGCATTCCTCAAATTACCCAGTTGGTAGAATCATCTTTTTTTCTCTAAGATCCTATTGCACACTGAAGCCATTTAATGGGAAGCTCAGAATTTTATGACTCATGCTTTCCTTCTCAGTATGTTGACTAGATTATTGCTGCTGTGAAAGTTATCTATATGTTGTACATATGACAGAATGTCCTGATTTTTTTAGTCATAAGGTCAATCACTCTTGTTTAATGTCATATATTAACTACTTTTGTTTAAAATGTAGCTTTAATTTAAAGGAACTTATATAAAAATAAATACTTTAGTATTATAATAACATAGCACTGAAGTTTTTTTCAAAATCCAAAAGAAAAATGTCCAAAACTATTCACTGAAATGCTATTTGTGATGGATTTTATATTAACCTATTTGTTAGTTTACTTTTCTATTTGTAATTAAAGTTTTTAATGTATTAGAGTAAATTTGCATAGAAAAATATAGATTAATAAGTAATATCTACAATATACCAACATTATTTAGCAATTAAGAAAATCAATATAGTTATTTATCACCCATCTCTTATCCTATCACTCTTCAGAAGAAATGTTCTAAATTACTGTCATCTTCTGCTGGCAAAATACACTTGTTTATAGGGCCAGTTTTTCATGATTGTGGTCACACACTTACTAGTGTAAGAAACAGTATTCTACATACTCCCTGTTTCACAGTTCTAAGCATTTGGATAAAAAGTACAAATGGCTTTGTAGCAGTTCAGAGTAGAAAGTCCATTAAACATGAAGATCGATTTTTCTAGTCTCTATTTTTGTCAGTGATGAAAAAATAAAAACAAACTCTAAAACAAGTAAAAAAATGTTAGTATCTATTGAAGCTACAAATTATGAGTAATCACTTATATACATAAATTTTAGATGTAAATTTTCATGAAATAGCTTACATAATTTGCAATCAGTACTTTTCTTTATATGATGCACCATGTTAACATAATGAAAAAGAAAAATGCTATTGTCACCATGATAGATACAGGAAAATCATCTGAGAAAATGCAACACTGTTCATAATAAAATTTTTCAATGAAGTGGATAAAGAAAGAATATGACAAGTCCACAGATAACATCACAATCAGTGGTAAAAAGCTGAAAGATTTTCCTCTAAGGTCAAGGACAAGACAAAAATGTCCACCCCTATCACTTCTATTCAGTATAGTACTAAAGTCCCACGGAGAGCAATCAGGCAATAAAATGAAATTTACAAAAAACATTCATATTGAAAAGGAAGAAAAATATTTTCTGTTATAGTAAAAAATTATCTTTATTGATATGATTGTGTATATAGAAACCTCTAATGTCTTGACCAAATATTGTTAGAACTAATAAAGAATGCTTTAAAGTTCCAGACTATAAACTCAAAATACAAAGACATCTGTGTTTCTATTAAAAAAAAAAAGAAAAAGAAAAAACAATAGTATCTGTAACACTATCAAAATGAATAAACTGTTTAGGAATATATGTAACCAAGGAAGTAAAAGAGCTATACCCTAAAATTATCAAAAAATGGTAAAAGAAGAAGATGCAAATAAATTAAAATATGTCTCATGTTTCTAGATGCAAGAGCAAAGATTGTAAAATTTCCCATATTAACTAGTGATATATGGAGTTAATGTGATGTTTATCTATTTGACAATGATATTTTTACAAAAATAGAAAACACAAGCCAAAATTCACATGTAACCATAAAAGACTTTGAGTACCCAAAGACATCTTTAACAAAGGATTAAATCTTGTTATTATACTACCTAATTTGAAAATATATTACAAAACTATAGTAATCAAAACAATGTGGTACACACCTAAAATGAGCCAGCAGAACCAAGAGAGGGTCTGTAAATAATATTACACAAATGCAGTCAACTTTTTGTTAACTAGGATGTCAAAGGTATATAATGGCAAAAGACTACTCTATTCAATAATGTTGGAAAAACAGGATATACAATTGGAAAAGCATGAGACTACATCTTTTTATTATACTATGCCCAAAGTTGAATCAAATGGATAAAAGCTTTAAATATAAAATCTGAAACTACAAGTCTTAGAAGGATATACAGGAGATATATTGCTGGTCTGCACACAAAAGTTTTGGACAAAATCTCCAAAGTAACGACAAATGCCAAAATGAATAAGTGGGTCTGTATCTCTGGAGGACCACCACGTCATCCTCCCACAGAGCCAAGTGTGATCATACTTACCTGTGAGCAGTGCAGGAATAGACGTGACTTCCCTAAATTGACTTTCAGTTTAACTAGTGAGACTGGCCAAGGTTACATATGTATCTTCATGAAACCAGGCGGCTAGCATCAAGGCTAGCATTGTTCATCACCAGTGGCCATGGCTGAGCTCGGATAGGCAAGCTGTGATACCATGGGACTAAGAAATGTGCTAATATCACCAGTGAGGTCTGCATGACACCAGAGTAAAATTCCTTCACAGAATTTTCTACAAAGCAGGTTACTCCTTTCTGCAAAAGTGCTCTGTTCCCCTGTAACAATGCCTAGCCTTCCTTGCCACTTGTCTAGAGAATCCAGCAGCCATTTTCCCCAGTGATCAATAAATACCAAGGTTCTGGCTACCTCGTGGTCTTTTGTTCCCTATGAACAACTTGTCATCCAAGACCCTTGCTGCACCACTGTTTTGTCTCTTGCTTTTCTTCCTGCTTTGGGCCTTAACACCTGGCAGGAGACTGAAGTCCACAGCAGGTTCTCCAGCATGTCAAACTAAAATGTTTCTGCACAGCAGAAATACAGTCAAGAAAATAAAAAATCAATCTGCACAGTGAGAAAAAATATTTGCAAACTATATTTTAATATTGAAAATATATGGGGAACTCATACAAGTCATCAGCAAAGAAACAAACAGTCCAATTAAAAAATGGGCAACTGACCTGCACAGACATTTTTCTCCCTAAAAAAGACATTCAAATGGCTAACAGGTAAATGAAAAATGTTCAACATCACTAATCAAGGAATTACAAGATAAAATTAAATTTCACCTTATATTAGTTTAAATGACTACAATCAAAAAGTCAAATGGGAAGTGTTGGTGAATATGAGGAGAAATACAAATGTTTTATTCTATTAGGATGTTATTTAGCACAGTCATTTTTGAAAATACAATGTAGCTTCTTCAAAAAACTAAAATTATAACTGTCTTATGATCCAGCAATTCCATTTCTTGGTATATATCTAAAAAAATAGAATTATTTCAAAGGCATATTTGTACTCCTACACACATTGTAGCTTTATTTACATGAAATCAGCTGAGTGTTATGAATGGATGAATACTTTTCTCAGTTTTTATTTTATTAGCATATGCTTCTTGTACATTCTTCTCAGGGAAATGGTCAATGTACATGACATACATTAATTCTTATTTTCTTTGTCTTCCCCAATTCTCCCCACTGCTTTCCTCCATCTCTTGATCTCATTCAAAGATCTATCTCCCTCTTTCTTATTATCAACCTTTCATTTTGCTCTTCATTTATGTTTTAGGTTTTTCATGTAAGAGAAACCATGTATTTATTGTTTGTCTGTTCACTTAACATTAAGGTCTCGAGGTGAATTCATTTTCTTATAAATGACTCAAGTTTATCCTTCTGTATGGCAGAGTTGCACTCTATTATGTAAACATATCAGTCCTTACCCATTCATTTGTTGATGGATGTATAGCTTATTTCCAAGATTAGCTACTACAATTTGCACTGTTATAAAGAAGAGTATGCATGTGTTGCTGCAATATGCTGTCTTTAAATTTTTCAAGAAGGTGCTTGGAAGAGAAATACCTGGATCATATGTAGTTTCTAATTTTAGTTTTCCAAGGAATATCTGTGCTGATTTCCATAATGGTTGTATTAGTTTATATTACTAAACTAGAAGTCCTTTATCCATGAATCCATTCCAGAATTTGTTATTATTTGATTTCTTCATGATGACCATCCTTTCTGGAAGATGGTTGGAATCTCAGTATCACTTTAATTTGCATATCTCTAATGACCAGAGATGTTGAACACTTTTCATGCACTAATTGACCACTTGTACACAACAGGACATTATTCAGTATTTGAAAAGAAGGGTAACATCATCCATAGCAACTTAAGTAAACTTTGAGGGCTTCATGCTGAACAAAATAAACCAGACATAGGGAAAAAAATACTCCATGATCTCACATGTGAAATAACAAAATTATTCCACATACAACCAAAGAATATAGTGGAATGGTGGTTACCGTGGCCTGGTAGGGTGGAGAAAATGACAGAAATTCTGTCAGGGGCACAAAATTTCAGAATAAACTGCATGTGTTGTAGAGATCTAATGTATAGTGTGATGACAGCAGTTAGTGTTCTGTATACTTGAAATTGCTAAAACAGTAGATGTTAAGACTTACAAAAAAATAATGTTCACTATGGAAAAATCCATCTAATGCATGCATCACCTACCATAGCTGACATTGTTCTAACAGTATCTTAAGAGCTCCTCTCTTAGCAAATACGTTAGCTCAATTCTAGTAATTATTTCTCAATGTATACGTACAATATTTCAAAACATCAGATTGTACATTTCAAATCTATGTAATAAAAATAATTTTCCTTATCACATAAATAAATCCTTTATGTGTAATTTTAGCTTCACTGCCTTTGTATTTTTAAGCTATAACTAACATTACATATCTCATCTAGATATATTATAGGTAGCTTGCCAACCTGAAATGAAAGTCTAAGATTAAATTTTCCTGACTTATATTTTAACCACAGATCAATGGGCAATATGAAATATATAGCTTTATATTATGTAAGCAGTTTAAGGCAAACTGAATTCTATTGCTAAGTTGATCCAGTATTTTTTCGAAGTGGCTAAGACAGACATAGGTTACATAAATCAGATTAATCTGATATTCAACTTTTGAGTGGTCAAATCTTAAAACATAAGTGATCTCCATTAAAATCTAAAGAAAACCTGTTTTCCATAAATCCAACAGTTGATTTTGAATTTATATTTAAAATATTATAATTTTCTAAGTATTCAAAATATCAGTTGTACCAAAGATTGCATCACAGCCTGTGAATCAAAGGTAAAAATCTCTATAATCTTAAATTAATTTTTGATAACAATGTGCATTATTCAATGGTGAGACACTTTCAGGTTTCAAAACTGTATCTATAGTACACATAAGATATTTTGGATCCTAATGTAAGATTAACCACCTGTGTGATGGTTGATCTTAATGATCAATTTGACTGACTTGGAAGCTACCTAGAAGACTTTTTTTTCTTTTTTTTATTTTGAAGAGAATAAAACCAAATGAAATAAAACAGAACAGAGTCAATCAAAACACAACAACGAACATGGTACATGACTGCAAAAAAAGATAAAAGGAAATCAATAATGGCTACCATAATACCTCTTGTTATCTTCAAAATAACTGCCCATACCATCAGGCATAATAAAATCAAACAAAATATTACAGAATAAAACCAATAAAAACAAAATGATGGAAACAATACATGACTTCAAAACAATAGTAAAACAACACTGGCTACCATTATGCCTCTTGCTATCTTCTAAGTAGTTGCTTATACCATCAGACATAATATAATCAAATGAACCAAAATAGAATAAAACCAAAACAAAACAATGAAAGCAATACAAGGCTTCCAAACAAGGTAATAGGAAATCAATAATGGCTATAATAATGTATTTTGTTATCTTGAAATAGCTGTCCTTGCCATCAAATATAATTAAGTTAGACAGACCAAAATAGAATAAAATCAAACTAAATGGAACAATGAAAACAATACAGAATTCAAATCATGATAATAGATAAACAATGGCAACTGTCTTCACTTTCTAGACACTTCCTCCTCTATCACTTTCACAATACGTATTGTGTATTTTGAATCCTACTAACTCTTTTAGTTTTTTATATTAGGGACACAACACGATGTGCACCCATGTGACTCTGGATCATTTCATTCATGAGCATGATCTTAAGTTATATGCATTTACCTACAAGAACCTCAAGATTTTCTTTCCTTATAACTGAGTATCTTTCCACTGGATAAAAATATCATGTCTTTCTTATACACTGTGCAGCTAATGGGAAAGCTACCCCCACTTCTTTCTGGTTCCCCGTCACATGAAGCATTGTTCTCTCTCTTTGATTTTCAGTTTATGAACCACCTTTCAAGTAAATGTGTTTCTTGTATAAAGCATATTGACAGATCCTGTCTCCTGATCCACTCTGCCTGCGTTTCTTTTTATTGGTGAATTGAGGCCATCCACATTAATGGTTATGGCCAACATGCACTGCCTCCTGTCTGCCATGCTATTTTCCTGCCATTGGCTGCCTACTTTTCCTCTCCATTCAATAGTCTGCCCTGCTCTGTGATACCCCTCTGCCACTGTTTCTGGAACTGTGGTCTTTTTTTATCTCTCTCTAGAATGTCCTTCAGTATTCTTTGTAGGTTGGTTTGGTGGTCATGAATTCCTTTAGTTGTCTTTGTCATGGAAGTATCTTGTTTCTCTGTTAATTCTGAAAGATAGTTTTGCAAGGTGCATCAATCCGGGTTGTTAGTTGTTTTCTTTCAGGACTTGAAACACTTCAAGCTCTTCTTGGCTTGATGGTTTGTCATGATTCTGATGGGTTTTCCTTTGTAGGAGATCTGTTTCTTTTCTCTAACAGCTTTTAATATTCTATTTTTGTGTTGAATTTCTGGGATCTTGATTATTATATGTCTGGGTGTAGATTTATTTTGGTTACGGCTAGCTGGAGTTCTGAATGCTTCACTTATCTGAATGTCACTTCCTTTTCCCATGCTTGGGAAGTTTTCTGATATCATTTCTGTAAATAGATTTTTAATGTCATTTGTGTTGACCCCTGCTTTTTCACTCACACCTTTGATTCTTAAGTTATATTTCTTTGGGTTGTCTGGCAGCCATTGAATTGTTACTTCCAGGTTCCTTCTTATTTTTAAGAGATCCTTCCTTTCATGATCACAAGCTGCAAACCTATCTTCAAGGTTTGAGAGTCTATCTTCAGTTTCTTTCAATTGGTTTTGGCAGCTTTCAATGGAGTTTTTAATTTCCTGGATATCTTGTTGAATCTGTTTCATGTATTCTAAATCTTTTTTGAATTGTTCATTCAAGGTTTCCCTCATTTTCCTATGCTCCTCCATTTTTTTATCTATGTATTCTATAGAGGTGCCTAGCAATTCTTTTACTATGTTTTTCATTTCTTCTTTTACCTGAGTTAGTATTTCTGTTCTAATTTCTTTTATAGCCTCATGAAGTTGTTTCTTTACTTCAGTTGCCATTACTTCAGAAACTTCAGGTGTGCAACTCCCAAGCTCTTCCGTGTTTGCATCTCCTGGACTTGCTTTGCTTGGGTTGGAGGCCAGAGACTACCTTCTGCTTCTTCGTCTTGACATATTCCTGGGTTCTTCTGGACAAGTGGGTACTGAGGTCCCAGGCACTTCCCACACTGGCCACAATTTCTCTGAAGTAAGACTGTTTGGTTCTTCTAACCAGAGCTGGCTATGAATATCTGATGGTGGCCATTGGGTACGCTGGTGCAGAGCTTTCTGCTGTTTTTCTCAGCCTGTGTGGGAAGTTACCTAGCAGATTATCAAAGTACACTTTTATGCTCCTATTTTTCTTTGCATATTCATTATGTTCTTGTCTCAATTGACTTAATAGTAATTGACTGACACTGCTTATTCATACTTTACAGTGGCTCAAATATTTAACTTGAAAATTTATTTATTCAAGTTGAAAAATATTTACTTCGTATGAGCTATGTTCTATGCACAGATGACTTACTTTGCCAGAGCTCCAAATCTGCCTTTTTTGTCTATTTCCTTTCCTCCTATTTTACCTGTTGTACAAACTTAGTGTTGCCCCTTTATGTCACCACATTTAAATTCCCCCAAAGAAAAACTTTATGTTTACTGTAGAAGTTGTCACTGGTGGCTCACTGATTTTTTTAAGCCTTCAGATATATTTTAAGTATGCACACTGTTTGCCTTCTATGGAGTTTGAAAAAATTAAAGTCACTTTTAGCACTCAAAAATGTGGAAAACTTTTACCAAAAACAGGAATGATAATAATAACAAACTTAATTTCTGCCATTCTTTGAAAAAATGCACACACACAATAAAAAACATTCTGGCAACACTAGGCATTTTCTAATGGTAATAATTACTTGAAATTACCTACAGTCCCCTAGAGAGAAACTGTGTTTTCCAAGTGGACAACTCTCTCAATGATGTCCTATACTAAGAATGAGATTCTTTTGACTTTTAGCTATGTCTTTATACACTGGCTTATTTTAGAAGATAATAAGCAGGAAATGAGCTACACATGCTCCTTGGTTTACAACAGGGTTATGTCCCAATAAATCCATCATAAACTGAATATATTGTAATTCAAAAATGCATTTAATATATCTAACATACCAAATAGCACAGAACACTATAGAATATTATTAGTTCTCTGTGTGACTATCATGAGGGTAAACAACTAATAATCTATAGCATTTTGTGCTGCCAAAGTATGATGTCTGATGCAATAGCTAGCTCAGGAAAAGTTGTATTGAAGACAGAAACATCTGCACTTTTTAGTCTGATCTCCTTCAGTCTTTTACATTTTCTGCCTGGCCTCTGGTACCTTTGCACTTTTCAAATCCTGTCACATATTAGCACAGTGGCCAGTCTGCTGCAGGATTTCCCTAAAAACACATTCACCTGATTCTGGGGCTGTGTGGGGTTTTAGGACAGAATACAATCTGCACACCTAACAGGAACTACGGGTGGTACAATTTCAATTATAGGCAGTGTGATGACAGGCATACTAATATATTAATGTATTTAATATAATAAAAATGTGTTTAACTCACATAGGAAACATTTCAGAAGCAACAAAACTTTAGTTAGTAACATTGCTACAAAATTATAATACTCCTTTCCAAGTGGTAATTCTAAAGACTGGTAGGTTCAACTGACCAGTATTACACTCAGAAGGAGACCAAATGAAATACACAGACTGAGAATACAGAAACCCTGAGCCCCTATCATATTTGGAGAATTGCCAGGATGTAACTCTCTGGAAAGCTGATTTTATATTCTCTGTTTCCAAACCTTTAAGGTAGGGGTGGCAAGCTATAGCCTACAACTCAAATCCAGCCTACTGCCTCATTTTATAAATAAAATTTTGTTGGAACATAGCCATTCCCACTTTCATACTTCAAAATAGTGGTTCTTTTTGCTTCATCTTGTCTTTAGGACAAAGAGTGTCTAGTCCATGGAGCCTATAATTTAGTAATATATGATAGTTTACAGAAGTTTGCCTGTCTTCTAAGAAAGAGTATAGGTAGGTATGTAAAATGCATTACAAAATGAAAACATAATCCAAGCTCTCCTTTTGCCTAAGCTAAATTCTTCTGCTTATTTTAGTTTAATTTTCTGTAACTTTGGATAAAATGAAAAATTACAACATACTATCAGTGTTTATTTGCACTGCAATCTGTTAGCAAACAGTTCTGCCACTCTGTAACTAAAATCTCTTTTATTTAATGTTAATTATACTTCCCAGATAAGCAGTTTAGTCACAATAAAGCTCTTTCATGAATGTATACCTGAGTCTCTGAACAACTTAACTCCCATAATAACTGAATTTATTTTGTATTTGTTTTAATCATGGCAAAATTGACCATTCAAGAGTTTCATGCTTTAAAAAATGATATCTTTTATGCCTGCAAGGATCACATTAGCAATAACCTTTGTAATTCATTGTGAACAACATTTCTCTTAGAAATAATTGCCATTTTTTGTAATGCGTGCCATGATCTTCCCCGTCTCTACTATCCCTTACTTGAGTTTTTCCAGTGCATGGCTGCTGAGGTACAGAACTTCAACTAAACAAATTATTCACTCATTGACAGAATAGGTAGGTTCAGTTTATGATACCACTGTAGGTCTTTACTATGCACTGTGCTACAGACTTGTCCAATTCCCCATATCCTGTATATGTAGTTCTTTTATTAACTTCAGAAAACATAAGTACTTAAAATTAAAATGGAAATGGAAAGTTTTTCATTATTCCAGCTAGAAAATATATCAGAAATCTATCTTCATGTATGCAAACAATGAAATATGAACTATTTCATAATGAACTGAAAATACAACACAAAACTCTATTAGAAAATTTGGAAATCAATAATATAGAGAAATGTTATATTTGTACTAATTAATCAGAGTCCAATCAGGAAAACAAAATGAGCTCAATTAGAGCACAGAAACATAAGTTTACTAAGTGAATAAAAACATAAAAAGAGAACTTTATAATCACAGAAATAGCCATAGTGGAAACAGTTACCCCATTAGTACTGAGGAAATGAAAGGAAACATTGGATATGTTTACTTTGAAGTTGGAGAAGGAAAACCATTATGGATCAGATGTGGCCTCCATAAAATGCAACTATCACCTGAAGTTAAAGGTGGGGCTTTTATAGGTAATTAGGCCATGAAGGCTTTTCTCACATAGACAGGATAGGTACCTTTATAAAAGGACTTGATGGAAAACATACCTTCTCTTTTTGCTTTCCTATACTTTCGCCTTGTAAGGACACAACATCCATCCCCTCTGGAAGATTCAGCACGAAGCAGAGAAGAGCTCACATCAGACAGTCAGACTTGGGTTCCTTAATCTAAGACTTTCTAACCTTTAAAAATGTGTGAAATCAATTTCACTTTTATACATCTCCTCGTATTAGATATTTTGTGATAGTAGCACAAACAGAGTAAGAGAGGGCTTCATACTAGGTGAAACTTACATCTCTAAAGAGGGGAAAATGGCAGTTTCTGCTGGGTTTCCCAGTAACTGATGAAGTTGATTCTGTGAATATTAAAAAAGTTTCAAAAATGGATGCTGTTGTTTCTACAAGAAGTTGCTGTAACCTAAGGAGAAAAGTGTTGCTAGAGAGACACAGGAAAAGGAAAGATAGGACTTATAGGAAGATGGTAGAGTAGTAGGATGCAGGGAAAACAGCCTTTCTGAGAGACACCATCTAGACGTGGGAACACACCATCTTGAGGAAGATAAAAAGGAGGGAGATGGGTTCCTTGGACCCAGGAAGAACCTGAAGTCTGAATTGAACCCCACAGAAAGAGTGAAAAAAATTCAACTAAGAAGGCGGTAGCTGGCAGAGCCTTCGCCCAGAGCCGGACTCACTGCACGAGGGGAATTGCTGGAGTCCGGTGGTGCATGGTCTGCAGGGTTGGTGGTGGCTGGCAACCCCGGGACCTCTGCAGAATCATTCCCTGGTGGAGGAGAGCAGCAGGTGTGGAGGACTGTGCTGGCTGGCGGTGAGTGCAGAGGGCTTAGTCCTCCCACAGGAAAGCGATTTGCTGGAAGCTGTTCCTGAGTCAGGCCAGATATGACTGGGGCTAAAACTGTTGCTGGCTTCTCCCAGCTGTTCCTAGCTGGGCACACACCTGCAGATACTGCCTGGATGGCTGCGAGCCTGAGGAGGCTGCTCTCAGGGCAGGCCTGCTAAGGTTGTCTACTACTCTGTCCATGAGCAGTTACTGGCTTGTGGAGATACAGTGCCGTGATTTGGGTTTCTGTCTCCACAGGTTGTTTATCAGTGAATCCAGAGAGAACCCCAGAAGTGGACTCTTTTTTTTTTTTTTTTTTTTTTTTTTTAGTGTGAGTGTGGTTTCTGCCGTCCCTTTGAGCCTGGTCTTGCTCTGTTCTCTTTTCTGTCTCTTTTGGCTTTCTTTTTCCTCAGTCTTTTGCAGTGGTTTCCCCGAATTAGTGGACCCATACAAATAAGTGATGCATATAGAACCTCAATTAACAATGATAAAAAAAAGTCTACTTCCAGGCATATCATAGTCAAGATTCCAGAAATTCAACACAAGAATAAAATTTTAAAAGCTGTAAGGGAAAAGAAACAAATCACCTATAAAGGACAGTCCATCAGAATTACAGTGGACTTCTCAGCACAAACTCTCAAGTCAAGGAGAGCTTGCAGTGGAGTACTAAAAGAAAGTTCTAAAAGAAAACAACTTCCAACCCAGATTGATGTATCCCACAAAACTGTCTTTCCAAATAGAGGGAGAAACAAAATATTTCCATGATAAGGAACAGTTGAGGAAATTCATGACCACTAAACCAGCACTCCAAAATATTTTGAAGGACATTTTAGAAAGGGTTGATAAGTACTACAGCTCTACAAACCCCAATAGAAGGAATCCACCAGGAAAAAAGAAAACATGATAAAGATAAGTCAATATGTGTCAGTTTTAACCACCAATGTTAATGGTCTTAATTCATTAGTCAAAAGATATAGATTGGCAGAATGGATCAAGAAGCAAGATCTAACACCATGCTGCATAAAAGAAATACATTTTATTTAGAAAGATACTCATAGACTGAAAGTCAAGGGATGGAAAACAATACTCCATGCAACAGGAGTCTGGAAAAAAGAGAGGTGGTTATTCTATTTGTAGATAAAGTTAATTTTAAACTAAGAATGATTAAGAGAGACAAAGAAGGTCATTATATATTGGGAAGGGAACAATTTAATAGGAAGAAATAATAATGCAACAAACACTAGTCCACCCAGTTATATAAAATAATTATTAATCAAGATGAAAAATCAAGTAAGCCTTAATACAACTGTTTGGGAGACCTCAATACATTGCTGTCACAAAAAAACAGGTGTGGAGTTCTTGGGATCTTCTGGGTAGAGTATCATGTCATCTGAAACAAAATCTATGTATATAAAAAATTAGTTGTGACAAGAAAAAGAATTTTGAGTAAAATGTAATTTTTTCAGGGTCACCTTCAGATTTTATTTTTAATGTGAAATGTTCATTTGAAAACAATTGTGTTAGCAATTAGATAATGTTTTATGTTTGTATTTTTTGTCATAAATAATTTTTGGGACTGTTGCTCTTTGTTGGTTGGGGTGAAATTGTTATGTTTTGATTTCTTGTTCTCCTTTTGTCTAAAATTAAAAAAAAAAAAAAAGGAACGTCAGGATCAGGACACATAAAGAACAGAAAAGCAGGTAACAAGAAGCAAGTACCCTGACCCCCTGCTTGATTTACAGTCTCCCTCTAGTACTTCCAAATGGCAGAGCTTGATGCTGAGTACCTAACAGTTAGCAGAAATAATACGTAAAGTCCTAGCACCAGTACCACAGAACAAGGGACAGAAAAGTGGGGCTCAGATTGAGGGACAATAGAGTATCAGAGTAAATGATACAATAGATGCCAATTTCTCCTAAGGACATTTACAACCAGGGATTTAGCTCAGTGGCACAAGTGCCTGCTTGGCAAGCATGAGGTTGTGACTTTGATCCCTTGTACCAAAAAAAAAAAATCCCTCTCCCCTCTCCTAAGGACATTTACAGATATAAATGAATTGGGATAGAAAAATTATGGTAATTTAAAAAACTTAAAAGTTCAACATATATTAAAAAAATAAACTCAATAAGTATAATGAAAATGATTTGACAACATAAACATGAAAATGAAAACTAGACAACAATATTCCAACCTATAAATTGACATCCATTTTCCCATCACAAGGACAAAACATCTGACACCCACAACTTAAAAGAGGAAAGATTTGTTTTCACCCTTCAGTCCATGTTTAACTGGATTCAAAGCAGAACTGATATCGTGAAAGAACATGGCAGAGGAAAGTTGTTCAACCCATGGTAGCAAAGCAGAATAGAGAGAAGAAGAAAGGCAGAGTCAAGAATATACCCTTCTAGGCCATGCTCCTAAATACCCATCTCCAAAACCCAACTCCTAACAATATATTCAGCTATTTAGTTCATGAATGAATGAATCCACTGATGATTATTTGTGCTCTATGATCCCATCATGCTCCAATGACATGAGAGTTGGGGAAAAACATTTTAGATCTAAACACTAACATTTCACCCCCAGTTCCCAAAGTAATTGTGTCTATCTCATCATACAAATGCTTTAATATATATCTCAGTTACTTTTGTCGTTGCTTACACAAAATACAAGACACCCAAAGTTAAAGGAGAAAAGGTTTATTTCATCTCACAGTTTGCAGAGGTTTCAGTCCATAATCAGTTGGCTCCAAGGCAGAGTGGTATGATAGAGCAGCATGGCAGAGAAGAAACAGTCCATGGCAAAGCAGTCAGAAGACAGTGAAGCACCAAGCAGCAATATCAGCCTGCCTTCTTTCTGTCCCTTTATATTTCACCCAGGTTACAAGCCTATTGTTTGATGCTACACACAAACAGGGTAAGGCTTCCATTATCCACACCCTTAATTATATCACACCTTTAATCCACATTCAATCACCCTAATCCAGCTACCATCAAAACTCCCCACCTATGGGCACATGAGGCTTTGGGGAAACATCTGGCTATAAACCACAGCAGTATATTTCTAAGAACTTCCAAGTTCTTAACATTTTTGTGTTCCTGAAAATTCCAAGTCTAAAGTCTCCTCCAAGATTTAAAGTATAGTTTTAGCTGTGAGACCCTATAGAAATAAAAAGAAAATTAAATATTTCCAACATATAATGGCATAGCGTAAGCATGCCTATTCAAAAAGGGAGAAATAGGTAGATAGAAAGGACACAAACAGAAGCAAAACCAAAACTCAGCAGGGAAAATACTAAATCCTGTAGCTCAGCTCCAAGTATAGCACTGGTGACAAGTTATTGTGAGATGTGAGCTTCAAGTATCTTGGGTAGTCCTACCCATATAGTATTGTTGGTTCCCATCTTCACCACCTCTCTCTAGCAATGACTTTGATCACTGTCTACAGCTCTGTTATTCAGACATTTTATGTTCCTGACATCTCAGTTTCTTGGGGTTTTCATGGCACATTTAGCTTCACTCACAGTTTAATACACTGCTCTGTCAGGGCACACTCCCTGGCTCCTAAGGCCTTCTCGTGAAATCTTGATGGAAACCTCCATGGCACCATAATTCTTAGATTGTGCATACATGAAAAACTTGCACCAGAGGGATGATACATAAGGTCTGCCACCAGTTTGCACAGTAGCCAGATCTCCTTGAATCATGGCTCCAAAAGCCTCTGAGTGTCTGGATGGTTGAGCACTATGAAATGAATCTGGGAACAATTGTTTAGGCAGCTTTTCTAAAGCAGTGAATTGAGAAGTTCTCTAATCAAATGAAAGTTTTTCAATTTTGTAACCTTGAGCCTGTAAAGGGTAGAGTGTCACTGATTCCTGACATGCTTTCAAGTCATTTTTTCTATTGTCCTGGAGCAAAATTCTTGACTTCTTTATAATGCTACCTTGCTCTTCATCCTCCCAACTTTCCAGGTATTTCTGATGAAACTGCAAACTTTTTACATCTGCTTTTTGCTTATGATTTTCACAGTTATTCTGGACAAAAGCAGCCAGAAGTACCCATGCCACAGCCTGGATGAAGGGATGCTTTGAAATTTCCTCTGTCACATGAATTAACTCATCACACTTAATCTCCTTGCAAAGTTAGAATTTGGGAAGAATAAAGACATTTTCTGCCAGAGTATAATACATGGGGTCCTTAGTCTGCCGGTGGAGACTTTGTTTCCAGTTAAAAACTCCTTGATCCTCTTGTAATCTGAACAATGATTTCTAAGGTAACAGTATGCAATACATTAACTAATGTTAATTTCCTACTATTGTTTTGAGATTCTGTATCATTTCTATCCTTTTTTTCTGTTTTGCTTTTTTAAAAAAACTCCTTGATCCTGTCCTTTATTGTGTGCATTTCTATCAATATTCTAGTTTTCTGGCACTAACCATAATTTCCCATCAACATTTTCTAATTCTGCCTACAACATTCTAAAATTTTTTCTAGCCATAATTTCCAAAGCTTTCCAAATTCTTCCCAAAACCCAGTTCCAAAAGCTCCTCAATTACATGATCAGATATTGTCACAGCAATGATCCCAATTTTTTGGTACCAATATATGTCTTAATCACTTTTCCATTGCTGGGGCAAAATCCCTGACATTAAAAGTTTAAAAGCAGAGAGGTTTATTTTGACACACTGTTGTAATCCATGGTGAGCAGGCTCCAAGGCAGAAACAACAGCATAGAGAGGCATGGCAGAGGACAGGTACTCAACTGATGCAGATAGGAAAGCAGAGAGAGAAAGAAAGAGTCAGCAACAAAGATGCATCTCTTTAGGTCACATCCCCATGAACCAACATTTATAAGGTCCCATCTCCTTTCATTCAACTATGGAATGAATCAGTGGATGAATGCAATTCTGTACAATCTATCACTTTTCAAACATATGACTTTTAAGGGACATTTTGATATAGGGGAAATGCTAGATGTTAGATACTCCAAGTTCACATTCCTTGAAGTTGAATTCTAAGGAGCAACAGAGGTTAAAGTAGGAAAATTTATTGGGAATAAAAATGAAGAATAGGAAAAGGGTATAGAACTAGGGAATATGAGTAGCTTCTAAGAGACAGATGGGGTTCTGAATGGGTTGCAAAATAATCCAACCTCTCAAAGGAAGTTTTATAGAAAAAAAAAATCGTGACGCAGGTACAACAAGGGTCAAAATTATTATCAATCAATATGATTGCAAGTATACTTGCTTAGATAATATTGATCCAATGGTAGCAAAGGCATATGGGTGGCACCATTAAACTTGCTCAATAATCTATAGACTTAGTCTTAGTTTTAGTCTTAGTCTTGGTCTTACTAGTCTTCATCATAGTGGTTTCAATTGTAATCCTAGTGGGTGTGAGAGAATGGCCCAGCACTAATGAGATAATGGGAAATTTCCAAAGGGTGATAGCAATAATCCCAAGCCTCCTTTGTTCCCTAGGGAAGTATGTAAATCTAGCCATTGTGATTTTAATCTTCAAATACACCTCCACCCACAGTTTCCAGTTTTGATGAGTTCTCATCCTCTGCATTGACTCCCTCAATGTCTCAACCATGTCTGACTTCTACAACATTACTACCTAATTTAGCTATCTATAATAATTTTAGGTCTAAACCATAACAGATACACATAATATAAATTAATGAGATAAAATTTAGAGAAATATATTCTTGAATCTTCAAGTTTTGCAATGATCAACAAATAGTGTTACAAGAAATTTGAAATGATTTTATCTAATGCACTACACTTCAAAACAAACTTATTTTATCTGAATTAAAGTTTGAGTATATGCACACACTAAAAAATAAAAAAAATTATGGGTATTCTTTAGTAAATTTAGCATGGGGAAAGTATATAAATATACATACAAATGAAAACAGAAAAAGATATGTTGACTACATGTATTGTATATTTCTGTAAGCAAAACCATTATAGCAAAAATGAAAAGATAATAATATAATATCTAAGATAATTTTGCAAATTTGTTCATAAAAAAGAGATATAGTTCTTATCAGCTACAATACATTAGACATAGTTAATACAGTGTTACCTTGGTTCATGAATTTGATTCATTACATGATTTTGGGGGAGATGACTGGTCATATTTGTTATCAAAATTGGAGTCTGTGAAGAGAAGCAAAATTTTGCTAATGCTTCTGCTCACAAAATGAAATGTTTCTGAACAGAAGTGTTTATGAACTGAGATACTATGGTGGTACATGCAAATATTTCTCCTTAAAAAACAGGAAACATACAGCATAAGAAATATTAAAAAGGTGCTAATGTATATGAAAAATTAAGCATCTTAAGTAACTAGGGAAGTACAACTAAAATTAAATATGTATATTTTTTTCTATAGAGAAAAGGTAAAAAAAATTTCTTAACAAGACAATGGGAGAATAAAAATAGTAGGTTGCATATTATTATCTTTAAAGTAGTTACTCAGAGTAGTGACTCAGAGTAGAAGTCATAAAAAATTCTCCAATCAATATTATGGGGGACCCAGCCTACATTTTTAATCTTTTGAATGAGTGTATGGCGAAGGTTTAAATAAATGAGACAAGTGGTATGATTTTAGGGCTCCAGGAGGATCAAAGCCCCTGCAGAGTTCTTGACTCTGTGGCTATCATGAGGGCTAAGACAAAGAGTTTTTCTGGACCACCTGTATAATTTTCAAATAGACAAAGAGAGGGGATACTGAGGAGGTGTTGAGGGAAGTGTTGGGAGTCACTTTAAGGACATCTCTTAAGTAGGAAAGAATGCCAAAAAAGGGGAACTATTGCCGTGACCCATGTGGCTCCTAAGGTTATTTGGGGTGAAGGACCGCGAGAGGATGAGAAAATA
Organism: Dasyprocta punctata; assembly: GCA_004363535.1. Taxonomy (NCBI): domain Eukaryota; kingdom Metazoa; phylum Chordata; class Mammalia; order Rodentia; family Dasyproctidae; genus Dasyprocta; species Dasyprocta punctata. The sequence continues at coordinate 21,991 of RJWM01002701.1, forward strand.
AAGACAGGGACAAAGCTGGAGTCAGGTGGAGCCCTTATCCTCCTGATGGGAGGAAAGGAACTGGCCCCTCAATGTAGGGGCGTTTATTTATACCTTTTAGCAACCTAATGTCATATGACACCCTGTTGTCCTTGCAACCCACCGATCAGACTGCCTTGGGGCAAGGCATTCTCTAGGCTCAAGTAGCATCTTCACGTGACTTGCCCTAGGCTCTCTTTGTTCTTGGAATGATCTTGTCTAGATCATGCCTTAAGTCAATTTCCAGCTTCAACAGCTCCCAACAAACTATTTTATCTCCAAGATGGCCTTTGTGACGGGACTGTGATGCCCTGCAGAGTAAGATGCCTACAGGGCAGTCTCTAGTAACATAATTAATTATGGAGCCAAGATGTCCTCAGCTGCGACCTTCTTTACCTTGCCCTTTGAGGTATCTCTGACCTCATTGGCCACTACAGGTATTGGTCAGGACCAGTGATTCATAGAGATTTATTTACTATGAATCAGCTCCCATCACCAGGCAAGAGACCTAGGCCTAGGACAGGCTCACAGATAAGTAAAATGCCAATTAGTAAATTTTAAATCCTGCTGAGAGCTGCTTTGTAGTGGTCTTCAACACAATATAAGCACAAACCTTCCTTTTTAATGAACTAAAAGACACTAGTAGTATAATTAAAGCATTTTTCTCTTTTCCCTTCCTTCATTTTCCCTTTACCCCATCCTAGTTCCTTTTTCTTTTTAAAAAATTCTTCCCATTTCACAATATCTGTTGTACATTTGAGACCATATTTATACTTTCCGTTTCTCACACCAGGGAGACAATACAGTGTTTACGTATGTGAGTCTGAATTATTTCACTAATGAATATGGTCTCAAGTTGCATCCATTTACCTATAAAAGTCTCAATATTATCTTTTTTATGACTGAGTAGTACTCCATTGTATAAAAATACATGTCTTTTGTACATTCCTCAGATGACAGGCACTTGGGTTGTTCCCAGGATTTAGCTATTATGAATTGTGCTACTGTAAACATTGTTGCACATATATAACTGCAGAATGATGCTTTTAACTCTTCTGGGAAGATACCCAGAAGGTAAATAACTGGGTCAAATGGGATTGCCAATACTAAATTTTGAGGAATCTCCACACTGATTTTCATAGTGGTTTTACCAGTCTAAACTCCACCAGCAGTGGAGAAGGGTTAATTTTTTACCACAACCACTCCAGTATTTGTTATTGCTGGATTTCTTGATGATAGTCATTCTTTTGGGAGTGAGATGGAATTTCAGTGCTTTTTTAATTTGCACCTATCAAGCAGTCAATGATGTTAAATATTTGCCATATATTTATTTGCCATTTGTATTTCTTCATCTTAGAAGTGTGTATTTATCTCAGATATCCATTTTTGGATTGCATCTTTGAATCTGGGAGATTTTTTTTTCAATTCTTTGTATGTTCCAGTTAGAAATCCTTTGTCTGAGGGACAATTAGCTAAATTTTTTTCCTAATCTGTGAGTTGTTTTTTCACTCTGTTGATGATTTCTTCTGATATGCAAAGTTTTTTAACATGAGGTCCCAGTTGTGACTCTATGAAGTATTTCCCTCCCAGTTTGGGCTTTGTTCATAAACTCTCTGCCTACCCCTATGTCTTCAAAATTATTATCTACTTTCTCTTCCAGTACATTGTTTCTGTTTTACTATTTAGATTTTTCATGCTTTTTGACTTTAGTTTAGTACATGGTCATAGACAGGGTCTAGTTTTAGTCTTCAGTATGTAGAGAGTCAGTTTGTCTAGCACCATTTGTTAAAGAGGCTATCTTTCTTCCAGTGAACATGTTTGCTTCTTTGTCAAAATAAGTTGGCTGAGTGTGTTTAAAGTTGTGTCTGCATCTTTTAATCTGTTCCACTAATCCTTAGGTCTATTTTTTTAACAGTACCATTCTGACTTTCTTATAGTAGTTTTGCAGTATAATTTGTAGTCTGGGGTTGTAATGCCTCCTGCCTTGCCTTTGTTGCCCAAAATTGCTTTTGCTACTCTAGGTCTCTTCTGGTTCCAGATTAATTTTAGGAATGTTTTCTCTAATTCTTTGAGGTATGTTAATGGTATTTTGATCAAGATTGCATTAGATCTGTGTAATAACTTTGGGAGTATGGCCATTTTCACTATGTTGGTTCTTCCTATCCATAAGTAAGTGATATATCTCCACTTTCTGGTATCCCCTTCAATTTCCTTTATCAGAATAGTGTAATTTTCAAAGTACAGCTCTTCTGTTTATTTTGTTAGATTGATTCCTGAGTATTTCATTTTTGGGGATGCTATGGTGAAGGGTGTGGTTACCCTAATTTCTCTCTCAATGAGTTTGTTTTCAGGAATTCCATTGATTTTTGAGTGTTGACATTGTATCCAGCTATGCTACTGAATTTGGTTATTAAATCTAGAAGTCTCTTGGTGGAGTTTTTGAGGTCTTCTATGTAGAGTGTCATGTCATCTGCAAATAATTTAACTTCTTCCTTTCCTGTCCTTGTTCTTTTTATTTCTTTCTCTTGTCCAATTGCTCTGGCTAGTGTTTCCAGAACTGTATTGAGTAGGAGTGGTGATAGTGCACATCCTTTTCCTGTTCCTGATTTTAGAGTGAAAATTTTTAGGTTTTTGCCATTTAGTATGATATCATCTGTTGGTTTGTCATAGATGACTTTTATTAGATTGGGGTAAAGACCATCTATTACAATTTTCTTTAGAGTTTTTATCATTAATGAGTATTGGACTTTATCAAAAGCTTTTCCTGCATCAAATGAGAAGATTATGTAATTTTTGTGTTTGATTTTGTTGATATGGTGTATTACGTTTATTGATCTTGTAAGTTGAACCAGCCCTACATTTCTGGAAGGAATCCCACATGGTCATGGTGTATAATCTTCTTGATGATTTGCTGTATTCTATTTGCTAGTATTTTATTGAGGATTTTTGCATCTATGTTCAGTAGGGAGATTGGCCTGTAATTCTCTTTTTTTGCTGAGTGTTTCTCTGATTTTGGTATCTGGGTAATATTTGACTCAAGGAATGAGTTAAGGAGTATTGTTAACCTTTCAATTCCATTAAAAAGTTTGAGGAGTATTGGCATTAAATCTTCTCTGAATTTCTTGTGAAATTCACCAGTAAAACTACCAGAACCTGGACTTCTCTTTTTTGGTAAGTATTTAATTACACTTTTAATCTCATTAACTGATATTGGGTTATTCAAAATTTGTATGTCTTCCTGATTCAACTTTGGTAATTCATACATATCTAAGAGTCTGTCTATTTCTTCTGTGTTTTACATTCTATGAGAGTAAAGATTTCTGAAGTAGGTATTGATGATCTGAATTTCCACAGGATCTGTAGTGATTTCACCATTTTCATTTCTTAATAAACGAATTTGAGTCTTTCCTTTTCTTGATAAGATCAACTAAAGGTTTATCAATTTTATTTACTCTTTCGAAGAACCAACTTGTGATTCATTGATGCTTGGTGATGTTTTCTTAGTCTCCATTATGTTAATTTCTGCTCTGATCTTTATAATTTCCCCCTTTTATGGGCTTTGGGCTTGACTTGCTCTTCTTTTTCAGGAAGCTTGAGATGCAACATTAGCTTGTAAAGATTTATACGTTATATTATAAAATTGTAAAGATAATGCAATTTAATACGCACAATACTAGTTATTCTCACACTCTGATGCTAGTAATAAACTGGAACTGTTGGTTTTCTGACAAAACACCAGTATATGTATCATATAACCTTGAACAACTTTCTCATTTTTAGGAATATAATCTAAGAAAATGAACAGAATTATAGTTAAAGTTTTGATAAGGAATTAGGAAATGTAACATAATTTATAATAAGAAAAATGTGCATATATAAATAATAACTAATAAACTATGGTAGATTCTGTGGCAAAATATTGTTTACTGAGTGAAAAGCATGTTTTATATATACATATATATGTACATAAATGTATTTGAGAAATTTAGAAGTTATCCAAAAAAAAAGCAAAGAGAAATTTAAGGAAAGAAAGATACAGTACTTTTTGAGAGTGTAGATAATTTTGGTTGAGCATACTTAATCCAAAAATCCAAAATGCTCTGAAATCTGAAACTTATTGAGTACCAACATGACACAAAAAATTTCAGATTTTGGAGCTTTTTAGGTTTTTGGATTAGGAATTCTCAACCAATAACCTTTATCCAATTGTTCTGATTTAAAAAAAAACTCCAAAAAAGAAATTAAGAAAACAATCTCTCTGACAAAAACTAAAAAGTACAGCTTGGTTTATAAGTGTTAGAATACATGCTTAGCATGCACGAGACTCTGGGTTCAATCCCCAGCAAAAATTGAATGATAAATGTACCTGTAATACCATCTGATAAAGAAGGATTTCTTAAGTCTAAGAGTTCAGGAGCAACTTGGATCTGTGGCTACATCTCAAAAAAAAAAAAAATGAACAGATAAATTTGAAAGAAGTGAAAGATTTCTACAGTCAATATTCTAAAATGTTGATGACTAAAACTATAAAAGATATAAAAAAGAAAGATACCTCATACTCATGGAGTTGAATAATTAAGATTGTTAAAAAGACCATACTGTGTTTATTAGTCAGTTTCTCATTGAAAGGACAAAATACCTGGCACTTGTAACCTGAAGGACGAGAGGTTTACTTCACCTTTTGATTTCAGAACTTTTAGTTCATGGTTGTCTGGCTTCAAGGCAGAAACAGTATTCCAAAAGAGCATGGTGAAGCAAAACTGGTTATCTCACGGTTAGGAAACAGAAGGCAGGGAAAAGTCAGAGGCAGAGGTCATGAACCTGATATTATTCTCAAGGTCATGCCTACATAACCCACTTAGACACACCCAGAAGTGTGTTCACTAACCAATGAGACATCTCTCAAGCAACTAAGCTGACAACAAAGCTTAATCATTAATCAATCTAAAGTGATCTACAGATTCAATCTAATTAGCATCAAAATATCAATGATGTTCTTTACTCATATAGAAAAAAATCACAAGCCAGGCGTGGTGGTGCACGCCTTTAATCCCAGCACTCCTGAGGCTGAGGTAGGCGGACCCTTCTGAGTTGGAGGCCAGCTTGGGTTACAACTGGAGCACAAGGTTGGCCTTAGCTACATAGTGTGACCCTGTCTGAAAAAACTAGATCTGGGAGTTTGGCTCAGTGGCTGGCAGGTGCGAGGTTCTGAGTTCAATCCCTAGTGCTGCCAAAAAAAATAAAAATAAAATAAAATAAAATAGAAAAAATCACAAATTTATATGGAATGTAAAAAATTCCAGGTATGAAACAGTCTTCAGCAAAAATAAACAAATCTAGAAGCATCATAATATTTGACTTTAAAAGCATGCTACAAAGGTACAATAAGTTTTAAAAATGGAACAGGCATGAAACCAGACACTAATAAACCAATTAAATGAATACTGGGCTTCTAAATTAATCCACATTCGTAAAGCAAACTGACTTTTGAGAAGGCACATCACATAAAAGGTCTTCAATAGCGTGTCCTAGCAGTATTGGAAATTATATAGGAATGAAATCAGATTCTTTCCTCTTATGATACATAAAAATTAACTTTACATGAACCAAAGACCTAACATAATATCTAAAATTATGAAATTACTATACAAAAATACAGGGGAAACACTTTCAGACATTGGTACAGGAAATAATTTTTTAGATGAGATCCCAAAGTGATGGGATGGTCAGCAAAACTAAAAATGAACAAATGGGATTACATCAAACTAAGAAATTTCTGTACAGCAAAGAAATTATCAAAAGAACTAAAAGATAATGTATAGCATGGGAGAAGTATTCAAAACCATTTATCTGACAAGGGATTAAAATTCAGAACATACAAGTAACTCAAAAAGTTGAATACCAAAATCCAAACAATCCACACAAGAAATGGGATGAAAATAATTGATGTTACTCAAAGTAAGACCAATAAATGACTCAGTCCTACTAATCATCAAGGAAATACAAGTCAAAATCATGATAAGATGTTATCTTAACATGTTAGTATGACTATCCTCAAAAAGACAAAACATAACAAATTGTCGTAATGAAACAGAGAAAGAAGAACTCTTACATGCTGCTGATGAGAATATAAATTAGGACAGTCATTATGAAGAACAGCATGAAGAGTCTTCAAAAAACTGAAAATACCCAGCCTGAACTACACAGTGCGACCCTGCCTCAAAAAAAATAGGGCTGGGAGTTTGGCTCAGTGGCTTAAGTGCCTGTTTGGCAGGTGCGAGTTTGTGAGTTTGATCCCTGATACCAACAACAACAACAAAAAAATTGAAAATAAAGCTACATTATGATCCAGTAATTTTTTCACTAGCTACATATATAAAGAAGATTAAATCATTGTACAAAAAATACACTTGCATTCCCATATTTATTGTAGCACTATTCACCATAATTAATATGGAATAAAACCAGATGCTCATCAGTTGAGGAATGGATATAGACATTATATATAACAATGTTTTATATATTATTTATATATAAAATACATTATATGTATAATAAGAAAGCATTATATATAGTATTATTCAGTCATAAAAATAGAATAAAATTCTTTCATTTGTAGCAACATGGGTAAAATTGGAGGTTATTATGTTAAGAAAAATAAGTAGGACACATAAAGACAAATAACAGATAGTCTCACTCAGTGGAAACTAATCAGTTGCTCTCCTAGAAGAATGAAATGGAATAGAGGTCACTAGAGACTGGGAAGGAGAGTCAGGAATGGGGACAAAAAGAAGTTCAATAAGGGGCATCAAACAGAATAGAAATTCTGGTTTCTCCACAGCACAATAAGGTAACTATAGATTGATACATCTAGTGCATATTTCATAATGAGTAGAAGAGTAAGAAATTCTTGACCCACAAAGGTAATTACTGTATGAACAAGTGGAAATGCATATCACCCTCATTTGATTATTATACATTGTATGCATTTGTCAATTACCATCACATACCCTATAAAAATATATCAATATATTTAAATAAAATAAAATTTTAAAAACTAGCATGTAATCTCAGAATAACATAATCGTAGGTTATTGTTTGCTTCTTAAAATATTTTTTTAAATTGCCATTCATAAATATCAATTCCTAAAACACAATTTCTAAAGTGTAAGTTGTTTAGGGCCCAGAATGTATCTCAGCAGCACAGCACCTACCTGGCAAGCACAAGGTTGTGAGTTAGATCCCTGGTACCAAAAAAAAAAAAAAAAAACCCAGTAAATCGTTTAAAGAAAATACATATACAGAATTTAAAAGCTAACCTCTATTTTGCTCTTTACATTTATTTCCCCAAAATGAACTTTAAATAAATAACAATGACTGCTTCTTCTTCTTCTTCTTCTTCTTCTTCTTCTTCTTCTTCTTCTTCTTCTTCTTCTTCTTCTTCTTCTTTTTTGGTGGTACCAATGATTGAACTCATGACCTCGCACTTTCCAGGCAGGAGCTTATGCCACTGAGCTAAATCCCTGGCCAATGACTGGTTCTTTAAAATTCAATATAAAATTGTTTTAAAATAGCAATCATAATTGATTGAATATCTACAAATACTAAATTTTCTATGTTAAACAATGGGATAAGTGGAACATACATGTACATTAATACAACCATTTTTCCAGTCTCTTCCCAGAGCTCTAGATGCACACCTTATCTGTCTATTCAGCATCTAACTCAAGTCTAATAGGGTTCACAAAATGAAAATGTATAATAAAAGCAATGTTTATGCCCTCTATTGTAACATATCTCCTTTGTACTTCCATATCAACAGGTTTTTCTCCTCATTTTCTTGGGAATATGTCTAATTAGTCATGTCAAATTCTAACACTTTTGTGTATCCCCATGTTTATCCTTGGATCATGTGGGTCCTACCAATCCAATGCTTGTGAGTCCAAGTCACCAACATTTCCCCTTGCCTACTGAAATAGCCTCCTATATTTCTCTGATTTACTCTCTTGTCCAACTATCCATTAGTCATAGAATAACTACAGTAGAAATTTTTAAATATTTCAGGTGATTTTTTTTCCACTTTAGAACTTTCTGAAGATTTCCGTATTAGAGTTTCTCCAGAGATGGGCCTTGTTAAAGATTACAGTGGACAGAATTTATTTGAGGGCTGATCCCAAGGAACATCCATAGGAAACTGAGGAAGTAAGACACAAAAAGAAAGGAAGCTCTACATAGTACATTACTAAGCAAGTCACCACTGTGAACTTGTGGAAATGAGTCCCATAGGGAATTCTAGAGGCCAGTAGAGTATACACTTCAGTTATTCTAGTGGAGCAACAAAGAAGCCAGCTCCAATTAGTTACTCTTTGAGGTTTGTTGAAAATAGATGTCATTTGGAGACATATGCATGATTTAAAAAATGTCCCTAGCTTGTCACACACTTAAGTGGAGTAGGAGTGGACACCCATATATAGGCAGAGCACTCAGACAAAAAGCTACATACACTGACAATTGAAATTTAGGCTAAATGCCTAGGAATGTTAAGGGCCAAGAGATCAAGGATCTCGAGTCCTAAATAATGATACATCCTAGGTGTCACTCTGATCCATTCGTATTTTACTGAATTTCAAGATAGTGGCTTGCAATACACTTTACATAGATACAAATAATAATAGTAACTGTTGGTACACTTATTCCTAAGGTCAAAATTTATATTTACCATCTCTTTCCTCTAGCACCATGGTCACCATTTGTATGTCTTTAAGTCAGAGTTATTAAAATTCAACATTATCAGCATTTTGAGCCAGGTAATTTGTTTTGTTTTGTTTTGGAGAATATCTAGTGCATTGTAGAATGTTATACAGCATTCCTGGTCTCAACATACAAACAAACAACAAACAAACAACAGTAGCACATTTCCTACCAAATAAAGATCATCAAAAGTTTTTCAGATATTATATCAAATATGCCAGACAGGGGCATTAAAAACAAATTGTCTTTTCTTGGTTGACAACCACAGAATTAAGTAGATACCCTGTCAGATCAATCACTAACTTCAGCTCATAGAGATCTGTATAAGTCACTTTTCTGTCACTTGGGTGAAACATCCAAACACTCACAATTTAAACTAGGAGTTTATATTGACTCACAGTTATATTAGATCAGTTCAGTCCTTGATTAGCTGGTTCCAAGATAGAATCATCATGGTGGAAAGGCATGGTGAAGGAAAGTTGCTCAACTCATGACATCCAGGAAACGGAAAAAGAGTAAGGAGAAAGAAGACAGAAACAAGAATACACATTCCAGATTATGTTTCCAGTGACCCACCTCTAACCAGGCTTTACCTGCTAACAACATATTTGTTTAGGATCTCATCAGTGGGTTAGTCCAGTGATGAGTACAGTACTCCCATGAACTATTAACCTTCCTAAAGCCTTATTTCTGAACACATTAGATTTTGGGGAAACTCTGTACTTCTGACCCACAAAGAATCATGTACATCTCATGTGAAAAATGTATTTGACCCATTCATAAGGATTTCCAAAATATTAATACTTTCACCATTGTTGAAAATTCCAAGTCCAGGGTCTCCTCAGACACTCAAGGCAAACCGTTAGTTGTGAGCCCCTGAAAAAATCAAAAAGATTTTTAAATACTTTAGCCATACAATGATGCAGAATAAACGTTTACATTTCTCACGGGAAGAATAGGGACACAGAAAAGAGTTGGACTAAAGCAAGACAAAAACAAGACATTAACTCCTGCAGCTCCATATCCAGGACCTGTGGCAGGTGGTAGTGAAATGTGAGCTGCAAAGGGCTTGGATAGTCCTACCCTCTGGCCTTGCTGGTTGCATCCCATAGGATCTTTCTCTTGGACTGGCTCAGCTAGCTATCTGAAGCTTTTCCAAGCATGTATTCCATGTTCCTGGGATCTCCATTTCCTGGGGTCTGTGATCTATCCTTGGTTTCTCTCTTGCAGCTTTAAATATTGCTCTTATGAACTCCTGTCAGGAATTGTGACCCCTGTCACACATTTTTGCTTGGCTTCCCAGATTGTCTTTTGAAATCTGAGTGTATGCCTCTACAATCCCATAGCTCATAAATTGCATACCTGTAAAAAGGTGTTACATAGGTAAAACAAATGTCTGCCACTTGGTAGAGCAGTAGCTGGGTCTCCATGAATCAGAGATGTAAGTATCTCAGTGCTTGGACCCCTGAATTTGGGGAAATAGTTCCCTAGGTGGCACTGAATGAGCATTGTGCCTTGGGGCCTCTTTTTTTTCTTTTTTCTTCTCTCTCTCTCTCTGTCTCTTTTTTCTTTCAAAAGGGCTTAGCCTTTTACACCATTGAACCTAGGATGGGGTGGAAAGTCTAGTCATTTTCTGAGATGATCTCAAGGCATATTTTGTTGGTTCTGATGTACAGATATTGACTTCTTATAAATGACTACTTTTTTTAAAGCATTGCACTCTTTTTGGCCACAAGTTTACAAGCAATTTTTTCTGGGAAGTTGTAGAGTTTTGACATATATTGGCTGTTTTCTTGTTCCTAATTCTCATTGTAAATCTGACTGACAGCAGTTAGCAGTACTTATGCCACAAATGAAACACTGAGCCACCTTGAAATTTTCTCCATCACATCCATCACCTTTAAATTTAGTCTTATGCAAAATTGTAAGATAGGGGAAAAAGAAAGAAAATGTCTTTGCTGGAATGTGACACACATGGGCTCTAGTTCATTTTTAATGGAGTCATGCTTCCCATCTGAAACCTCATAAACCTAACCTTTACTGTGTAGATTCCTATCAAGACTTTTATCTTCTGAGCTCCCACAAGAACTGCCTATAAAGATCTGCTTAAAACTTTCTAGGCTTTCTCCAGGTCAATTCTCTAAGTGCTTCCAAATTCTTCCCCCAACAAGTTCCAAATGCTTTGAACCTTGTAGTCAGGTATAAGTTACAGAAAGATTCCCTGCTACTGGCTTTATGTGTTAGTCACTTTCCTATCACTGGGACATAATCTGCAACACCCGTAACTCAAAGGAGAGGAAGGGCTTTATACTGACTCCTAGTTTTGGAGAGTTCAGCCTAGAGTTGGCTCATTCCAAGGCAGAAACCATATGGTAAAGGAAAATAGCACTGAAAAGCTGCTCACTCATGCCAGACAGAAAGCCAAGAGGAAAAAGAGAGAAGCCATAAACAAGAATACACCCTTCTAAATCAAGCTGGATCAATCACCTCTAACAAAACTTCACCTCCTAACAGCACATTCATCTATGAGTTCATTAGTAGATTAATTCTTCATGGTCCAATCATTTTCATGAGGCTCCATCTCTGAAAACGTGTGAATTTTGGGGACGTTTCAGATCTAAAGCATAATAAAATCTGAAACTTTCTTATTGCACACTTACCAGGCAATTGTATAACCTTAACTAATGCTGGGCATCAAAGAAGCAAAGGATACACTAGTAAATCCCCTTGAATTTCAGGTATCAATGTCTCTATAGTCATTAATCAGTAGTATATCTATCAGTATGAAAATGAGGCATTTTTTGCCAGTGAATTGATTTCATTGTCTGAAACACAACTTATATTCCTTCATTTGTGGACAATCCCAATATTCCATGACTGAAATCAGGAACTCTAGTCCAAAAGCATCTAAAGTTATAAAGATAAAAGTATAAACTTCAAGGAAAGTTGCTACAAATACAGTGATAAAGTCCTTTCCTACTTCTATTCCCACATCCAGTTATTTCATTTGTTGATAGACACAGCAAAATATATAGCCATCAAGTTTAAGTATTTGAGATGTGATTGCAATATACAATGGTTGCTTAAATAAAACAATTCTATTACAAGAAAAGACACATTGCTGTTAATCCTTAACACTGCTGTAAACACACATCCCAAAATTCTTGCCACTTTAAAAAGCAGTTCTGCAAGTCCTCTTTCATGAGTTTCTTTATAAAGTGTGGTGAAAAGTATAATAAATACTGCTGCCAAGTTCCAGCCTATAGAAAGACAGGCCCAGAAAACAATATAATGTGTCCTCATTCACTTTATACACCATATCTGACATTGTGTAACATCTTGTTTTTCTGAAAGTCAAAGTGACTATGAATGATAAACTCATTGAATCAGTTCAGGGCATCATCAAGGCAGACATAACATTACAACTAAAGACACTTATGAGAGAGGACTTCCAGAACTTATTTACAAATTTGCAAGAACAACAGGCTAAGTAGGTATGAACCAATAGGGATATTTTGAAGAGGATTAATAGCAGTGGGTCTTCTACTGGAATAATTTTTTTAAATTTAAACATTCACTGTATTTTTCTTTTATACCATGTGTACTACAGTTTAAAAGAGATTGCTTGACCCCTGTAACATAGAAATTCTCAATATACCCTTAAGAGGTTAACTGTGTCAGCTTTCCCTGAGAAACAAATCACAGCAAACTTAGTAGTTTAAAACATCTCTCATTCATTATCTCAGAAGGTCCGCACAACGTGTTTTTATCTGGGGTATTGAAAATCTGAAATAGCTGTGTTGTTAAAGGGAGAAAAGCCTGCTTTCAAGTTCATTCAGATTATTTGTAGAATTTAGTTCCTTGTAGTTTTAGGACTGTCTCTGTTTTCTTGCTAAATGTCATTGGGAGCCAGCTCTTCTCATTAAGGTTACCGTACTCTTTATCGTGTGTCCCTTTTCCCACTTCAAGGCAGCAGCAGTACTTCACATTGTTCTGGTGTTTTAAATTTTAGATTTCCCTTTCTGCAACCAGTGAGAGAAAATTGTCTATTTTTAAGGGTTCGAGTGAATAGATCCATACATAGGATAACCCTAACATAGGGCCAACTGATTTAGAATATCAGTTATATATGAAAAATTCTTTCAAAGCAACAGTTAGATTAGTATTGCTGAGTAATTTGGAGAAGCTTTGTATACACCAAAGTCTGAGAATCTTGGGACATCATCTTAGAGTTCTGTCAACCACATCATCTTAATATTTTATCACATCTATCAGTTTATTCAGAGTAGTGAATATTCCTGGTAGTCATTAATATGAAGCCAAATGATCCACACAATTCAGGTTCATTTCCATAGATCAATTTGCATGCTTCTTTCTTGGACATTATTATCTGATATTTATGGCATGTTGTCTTAGTTCACTTACCAATATGGCAAATTATTCACCACTTATTTTTAACCTGGGTGCATCCTTAAGTCCAACCACTTATGTTTTCCCTATAAATTAATAACCAAGTGTTATTATCTCCTTTTAAACTGTAGGTGTCAGGTATTACAGTGTTTCAGTGATGACAAAGTGACTAAGATACCAGCTATTCTACTCAAAGTTTTGCCCATTGAGAGCAGAATAACTACTACTCTACTAAGTATGTAAGTAATCAATTTTAAGTTTTCAGAATAATAAGGCAATCTAGCTATTAAAAGGGCTTTTATTGAGGTATAATGTACATACCTCACAATTCACCCTTTCTTTTTATGCTTGCCAGTAATCCCCTCTTGATTTATTTATGTGCTCATATTTTTGAGTACATGACTACAGTACATTATGTCTACATTCTTTGTATGAAGTTGGTACATGTAACATAACACATTTTAATCTCTCTTTTCACTGCCATTTGCACTCTTCCCTCTTCAAATCTTGATCTCCTTCCCATTTCAGAAAGATCTATCTCTCTACTTCCTATTTTCTATCTTTTGTTTTGCTCTTTATTTATATTTTTGATTCTCTTATAAGAAAAAACCATGTGATGTTTACATCTATGTACCATATTTGTTCCACTTAACATTATAGTCTCAAAATTAACCCATTTTCCTACAACTGACTCGTTTGTCTTTTTTTATGGCAGATTAGTGCTCCTCTGTAGTTCACATATTTTTCTATTTTAAAAAATGGTAGAAGTAATACAGAATTTTAAAAAAACAGTAAGAAATCAATACTAGTGTATTACATATTGTTATCTTAGAAGTAGTTGTTCAAGTCATGAAATCTAGGCTTAAAAAATGATCAGACAATCAAATAATGACAACGTATACTATTCTTTCTGATGAACTAACAGAGAATTAGTAGTATAGTTATCTATCTGGCATATTTATACATACATATAGTTATATGTGTATATCTACAAACACATAATCTTTTCCTTTCTTCCATTTCTCCTTTCCCCTATCCAGGTTGTTCTTTCTTTAATTTTGAGTACTTTCTTTCCCTTTTCTTATTACATTATCTATTGTACATTTTGGATCTTATTACTCTTTCAGTTTTTTTAAATTGTTATTTATTTTTTACACTAGGGAGACAATATGATATTTACAAATGTGAGTCTGATTTATCTCACTTATGAGTATAGTCTCAAGTTGCCTCTATTTACCTGTAAAAGCCTCAAGATCATCCATTTTCATAGCTGAGTAATATTCTATTGTATAAAAATACCATATCTGTTTCATCCATTCTGCAGTTGATGGGCATTTTGGTTGTTTCCAAGATTTAGCTATTACAAATTGTGCTCCTATAAACATGGGTGCACATAGATCACTGTGACATGATACTTTCAATTTTTCTGGGAAAATACCTGAAAGGGGAATAGCTGGATTGAAAGAGATTTCCAATGCTAGTTTTTTGAGAAATCTCCATACTGATTTCCACAGTGGTCACACCAGTCTACACTCCCACCAACAGTGGAGAAGGGTTCCTTTTCCCCCACAGCCCCACCAACATTTGTTATCACCTGATTTCTTGATGGCAGCCATTCTTTCTGGAGTGAGATGGAATCTCAATGTTGTTTTAATTTACAGTTCTTGAAATGACCAGTGATGTTGAGCATTTCTTCATGTATTTATTTGCCATTTGTGTGTCTTCATCTGAGAAGTGTGTTCATCTCAGATGCCCATTTTTGGAATGAATCTTTGAATTTGGGGGGCCTGATGTGTTTCAATTCTTTATATGTTCTGGATACAAGTCCTTTATTTGAGGGACAGTTGGCTATAATTCTTTCCCATTCTGTGGACTTTCTGTTCACTTTATTGGTGATTTCTTTTGAAGTGCAAAAGCTTTTTAGTAAAATGAGATCCCAGTTGTTGAGTCTTTGAAGTACTTCCTGTGCAGCTTGCATTTTGTTCATGAACTCGTTGCCTACCACTATGTCTTCAGGAATTTTACCTTGTCTTCCAGTAAATTTAGTGTTTCTATTTTAATACTTAGATCTTTGATTCATTTTGACTTTAGATTAGTGCATGGTGATAGACATGGGTCTAGTTTCATTCTTTGGCATGAGGAAAGTCAATTTTTCCAGCACCATTTATTGAAGAGGCTATCTTTCTTCCGGTGAACATGTTTAGCCCCTTTGTCAAATATAAGGTGGCTGAGTGTCTTTGGAGTTTTATTTGCATCTTCTAATCTGTTCTGTTGATCCTTAAATCTATTTTTTTTTTTGCCAGTACCATGCTGATTATATTACTATAGCTTTGTAGCACAATTTCAAGTCAGGGATTGATATGCCTCTTGTCTTGCTTTTGTTGCCGAGAATTGCCTTTGCTATTCTAGGTCTCTTCTGGTTCCAGATGAATTTTAGTGGTGTTTTCTCTAGATCTGTAAGGTATGTTAATGGTATTCTGATTGAAATTGCATTAAATCCGTATAACAGTTTTGGGAGTATGGCCATTTTTACAATATTGGTTTTCCCTAACCAAGAGCAAGGAATATCTTTCCATTTTCTAACATCCTCTTCAATCTACTTTTTAAGAGTACTATAGTTTTCAGCACATAGGTCTTTCACATTCTTTGTTAGGTTGATTCCTCAGTACTTCACTTTTTTGGATGCTACTGTGAAAGGTGTTATTTCCATAAATTCTAACTCTATGAGTTTGTTGTTTGTGTATAGGAATGCTATTGATTTTTGACCGTTGACTTTGTATCCAGCTACAATGCTAAATTTGTTTATTAACTCTAGTAGCCTTTTGATGGAGTTTTTAAGGTCTTCTATGTAGAGGATCATGTCATCTGCAAGTAGTGATAATTTAACTTCTTCCTTCCCTATCCTTATTCCTTTTATTTCTCTCTCTTGCCTGATTGCTCTGGCTAATATTTCCAGAACTATATTGAATAGGAGTGGTGACAGTGGACATTCTTGTCTTGTTCCTAATTTTAGAGTGAAAGCTTTCTGTTTTTGTCCATTTAGTATAATGTTAGCCTTTGGTTTGTTATAGATGACTTTTATCAGATTGAGGTAGATGCCCTCTATTCCAATTTTCTGTAAGGTTTTTATAATGGACAAGTGTTGGACTTTATCAAAAGCTTTTTCTGCATCTATTGAGATGATCATGTGATTTTTGTCTTTGGCTCTGTTGATGTGGTGTACTACATTTATTGACTTGTGTATATTAAACCATCCTTGCATTCCTGGAATAAATCGCACTTGGTCATGATGTATAATCTTCTTGATGATTTGCTGTATTCTATTTGTCAGTGTTTTATTGAGAATTTTTGCATTGATGTTCACTAAGGAAATTGGCCTATGGGTCTCCTTTTTGGTTGGGTCTTTCTCTGGTTTTAGTATCAGAGTAGTACTTGCCTCCAGGAATGAGTTAGGGAGGATTATTTCCCTTTCAATTTTATTGAAAAGTTTGAGTAGTATTGGCATTAACTCTTCTCTAAATTTCTTTAGAATTCAGCTGTGAATTCATCAGGACCTTTGTTGGTAAGTTTTTAATCATATTTTCAATTTCAGTAGCTGATATTGGGTTATTCAAAATTGTTATATCTTCTTGACTCAGCTTTGGTTGTTCATACATTTCTAGGAATCTGTCCATTTCCTCTGTGTTTTCCACCCTATGTGAGTAAAGATTTTCAAAGTAGATATTCATGGTCTTTTGAATTTCTATGGGATCTGTAGTAATTTCTCTGTTTTTATTCTTTGTTGCATGAATTTTAGTTTTTTCTTTCTTTTTCTTGATAAGGTTGGCTAGAGGTTTATCAATTTTGTTTAGTCTCTCAAAGAACTAGCTCTTTTATTCATTAATTCTTTGTAATGATTTCTTAGTCTCAATTGCATTAATTTCTGCTCTGATCTTTATAATTTCCTCTCTTCTATGAGCTTTGGGTTTGACTTGCAATTGTTTTTCTAGAAGCTTGAGGTGTACCATTAGGTTGTTTATTTGTGCTTATTCTGTTTTCTTGATGTGACAATTTATTGCTATATATTTCCCTCTTAGGACCGCTTTCATTGTGTCCCACAAGTTTCAGTATCCTGTATCTGCATTTTCATTGAATTTTAGGTATTGTTAATTTCTTCTTTAATTTCATCTGTAACCCATTGGCTGTTCAAGAGGTTGTTATTTAATTTCCATGTGTTCATGAAGGTTTTGCAGTTTCTTTTACCATTAATTTCCAATTTCAGTGCACTATGATCAGATAATATGCATGGGATAATTTTGATCCCTTTGCATTTACTTAAGCATGTTCTATGGGCTAATATACGGTCTATTTTAGAGAACATCCCATGTGCAACTGAGAAAAATGTGTATTCTGATGTTGTTCAGTGGAACACTCTGCAAACATCTACAAAATCCATTTGTTCACAGGTTTGATTCATTTCTGTTATTTCTTTGCCAATATTTTGTCTAGTTGATCTATCTCTACATGACAATGGTCCCCTGTTATTACTGTGTTATTGCGTATTTGGTTTTCAAGTCCATTAATATTTGTCTTATATAGTTGGGTGCACCTATATTTGGTGCATATATCTTTCTGATTCTTCCTCTTGAATTTTCCCCGTAACAGGTATGCAATGACTTTCTTTATCTCTTTTGATCATTTTGGGTTTGAAGTTTACACTGTTTACACGCCCACTTTTTTCTGGATTCCTGTCGCATGGAATATTGTTTTCCACCCTTTCACTTTTGGTCTATGAGCTTCCTTTTGAGTCAAATATGTTTCCTGTACACAGTATATTGTTGAATCCTGTTTCTTTATCTATTCTGTTAGCCTATTTCTTTTAATTGGTGGATTGAGGCCATTTACATTGATGGATATAACTGATATATACTGGCTTAACTTTGTCATGTTATTTTCCTGTTATTGGTTTCCTGCTTTTCTCCCTCGTTTAATTGTTTGCCCTGCCTGGTCATTTTTTTCTGTTGTTCTGGGAATTGTAGTCATTTTTGTCTCTCTCTATTATGTCTTTCAGTATCCTTTCTAGGGTTGGCTTGGTAGACATAAATTTTTTCAGTTGCTCTTTGTCATGGAAGTATCTTATTTCTCCATCAATTTTGAAAGAAAGTTTTGCAGGGTACATCAGCCTGGGTTGAAAGTTGTTTTCTTCAGAGCTCGAAATACTTCAAGCTTGTCTTAACTTGAGGACTTGTGCTAAAAAGTCTGCCATGATTCTAATGGGTTTTCCTTGATAGGTGAGTTGGGTCTTTTCTCTAACAGCTTTTAGTATTCTGTTTTTATGCTGTATGTCTGGGATCCTAATTATTATATGTCTGGGCATAGATTTTTTTTTGGTTATGACTGTTTGGCATTCTATATGCCTCACTTATCTGCATATCTGATTCTTTTCCCATTTTTGGGAAATTTTCCACTGTTACTTCTGTGAATAGTTTTTTTTAAGTCAGTTGCATTGACTCCTGCATTTTCATTGACACCTATCAGTCTTATATTGGTTCTCCTTGCATCATCTTGAAGCTGTTGAATTGTTATTTCATGCACCCTTGTTAGTTTCATAAGTTCTTTCCTTTCATTATTGCTAGCTGAGATTCTGTCTTCAAAGTCTGAAGGTCTATCCTCAGCTTCATTTAAGCAGATTCGCCAGCTATCAGTGGAGTTTTGTATCTCCTGGATATCTCCTTGAATTTTTTTCATGCATTCTGTTTGCTTGCTAAGTTGCTCACTCACAGTTTCCATCATTTTTTCATGCTCCTGTACTTTTTTTTATTTATGTCTTCTCTAGCTATGCTGAGCAACTCTTCTACTAAGGCTGTCATTTCTTTCTTTACCTGAGAGATTATTTCTAATCTTATTTCCTCTATAGCTTCATGGATGTGTTTCTTTATTTCACTTGCTATCTTTTCAGAAATTTCAGGTGTGTGACTTTCAGTGTCTTCTATTTTAATGTCCCCTATACTTGTTCCTGATAGACTGGATGTATGAGATTGCATTTTGCTTTTTCGTCTTGTCATTTTTATCTCTTGGGTTAATATTTTGATCTTTCAATCCCACTAGACTAGTGACTGTTGTGTATGTCTTAGGGTCCTACTGTATGGGTGACTTTTGTCCAATTGCTGAGTCCCTCAGTGAAGTGGAGGGGCTAGTCACCTGGATTCCTCCTGCATGTCTTTTTGGTTGAGTCTTATATTCTCCCTAGGCTGACTAGCCTAGGAGTGTTGACAAAAGCCAACCCTTAGCTTCTATTGTTACTGTTGTTTTAGGCTGCTCCACACTGCCAGATTTACCTGACTATACTGTGTACCTCAGCTGGGATTCTTCTTTGTCACAAAGTGTCTCCAAGGCCCTTGCAAGATTCTTCTGGTTGTGGGAGAGCTTGTCAGCCCTCTTTTCAACCCACCTGCTATTTTCTGTATGGAAGAAGGACTCACCCACACTTTTGCCAAAATTCCAAAGTTCTACAGCTGAAGGGCTCATTGCTGCTCATGCTGACCCACTGATGTCCTTTACTTGAGAGGGAAACTGATCCCACACCTGTAGGCCAGGTGAGGTCCTCTGAGTGGGTGAGGGTTTGCTGAGGCTTCCACCAACCCATCAGAGTTCTGCAGGTGGTTTACAGGATACTGACGGTCCCTGAGCTGTTGAAGATATGGGTGTGGACAGGAAGGTGCTGCCATCAATGATCTGCAGGCTGCAGAGGTCTCCAGTGTGGGGGAGGTGCTGCCAGAGGGGCTAAGGTCCATTTGCCCTGCTGCAGAGGTCTCCACAATGGGGAAGGTGTGGCTGGGTGGGGTGTAGTTCAGATTTTTAAGGCATATCAGCCAATGACTTTTATTATAGCTACAGAATTTTGCTTTATCATCACAATTAGTTTTATAATATTTTTATTATCCTTAAATAAAAAATACAACCCTTATCTATCACCCAAAATTTATCCATCTCTTCCATCCCCAAGCAGTCATTAATCTACAGTTTTGTTTCTTTTTAATTGAACCTGGAACCTCACATACACTTGGCACTGAACTGTATCTCCAGCCTCTTACCAATCTATTTTTGTCTCTATGGGTTTTCTTGCTCTGAATATATCAAGCTGTAGCACCATCTATGGTGAAGTTCTTTATTATGGCTTCTCTACCTTAATATAGTTTTCAAGGTTTATCCATCTTTTAATATTTATCATTTTCATATAATCACTTTAATATAATCACTTTCATGATTGAATAACATTCTACTTACAAACATACATTTTTATCTACTCATCAGTTAATAGACATTTGGGTTTTTTGTACTTTTGAGCATTTTTGAGTAAGTCTTCTATTAACATTTACATACTTTTTTGTAGAATTAAAGAAAAATAGTTCAATAATACTTATTGGGATACAGTAAGGAATATTTTATTCAGGATTACCAAGAAGATATAATGACCACTATAGTGGGGTCTCACATTTGGGGAGAGATATTGAACTCAACTCTGTATACAGTGAGATCAAATAGGAATTTATAGCCAAGAAATAAGTCAATGAATTGAATATTATTAAAAGGTAGTAGTGGGAATTTTGTTAAATTAACCTATTAGGATTCTTGCTGAACAAAGACCAGTCTGATGAGACATCACTTAGGGTGGTGGAGATACTAGAGGATGGAAAATTGAATCAAATATCAAGGATGATTAGCTATAAAGAGTGGAAAGTGTTTGCTAAACTTGATAGGTTTCTCTGCTAAGGTGGGATGTTTGCAAGGGCATACATAGAAGGACCTAGAAAAAGTTGTAAGAGCCTGACTGAAGATCAGTCAAGAAAAGATCTTTTTCAGTGGGTGATCTACCTTTGAACCTGTCTAGGTCTTGCCTCCTCCATCCGGTAGACTTGAGAAACCTTCTATAAGCCCTAATAGTTAAGGAAAGTCATTCCTGCATCAGATCTTGGAGGCCCTGAACCATCTGTTTAGGACTGAATCTAAATGTGGTATTTTTGTGTGATAGATTGTTGCTGTTTCTGTGAGATCTTATTACATGGTAGATGAAAATACTTAGCTTATAATGGATATTTGATTGAACAGACATTTGATGAGTCATGGTATATTGGTCAGCTTTTCTCTTGCTGGGACAAAATACTTTATACCCACAATTTAAAGGAGGAGGAGTTTTATTTAGCTCACCGTTTCTGAGAATTCTGTCTATCTTAGCTTACCGCTACTGAAAAAACATCATGGCGAAAGAGCGTGGTAGAGCAAAGTGGCTTAGTTCATGGTGACAGGAAGATGAGTGAGTGTGTTATCAACATTACAGTAGAAGAGTCAAGACTCCAGACACAGATCCCAAGGCCATGCTTCTGTGATCTACCGACATACCCAGAAGTGTGTTCTGCCAATTCCTCAACTGTATCCCAAAGTTAATCAAATTGACACTATCAGATTTAACTGTCATAGCTACCAAAATAATGCCCCAAATGATCCATGTAGACATCCCAGAAGTATACCAGGTATCTCTCAAACCAATCAAGTAGACAACAAGATTAACCATCTTGTCAACTTGACACTCAAACACATCTCTTTAAACGATACTTAATCTCTAAATAAGTGCAATAAAGATGTCATAATTCCACTTAACACAATGTAACTTCCCTGTGTACAGCCCAAAATGCATTATGATTCCTTTCCAGATGTCTAATACCATGAGATCAAGTTTCAACCTTTCCAACATTGCTCAAAAATCTGAATCATGGTCAGGTACCATCTCTATCAGGGCCCAGTACCTTGGTACCTTGGGTATGCATTTTACATTGAACATATCTCTCCTACATAATGTCTTTTCTATATAACCTTTCTCTAGAACCCATAAAGTCTGCTTTGCAGATCTCCTATTAGAGCTTGCCTGAGATTCAAAATGTTGCCTTTGTGTACTACAGATGTTTTTAAAACACTGGAATTTGACAGATCATACAGATTGAGCAGCAAGACTACTTGTACCAGAATATAAACCTATCACAAATTTGTTTCTTACTTTAGCTCTGACTTAAAACTGGGAGAAACCAAAGTATCCTAATAAATGGATCAGAGAAATATCTTTTAGTGTGGTGCTAGGAATGCTTTTTAGATTTCCACTGTATTTAAAAACTAAAAGATCATCATGTGTGCTATGAATCATACATAAATCAATTTATGAGCTGCCCTTCCCCACTTCTCTTACTTCAGTTTCCGTCACTGTTTCTTTGCTTACCACAACTTTCTTAGTGCTCCTAGAACATGCAAAGTTCTCACCATTCATAGATCTGTGCACATTTTGTGCCTCTGACCTGAATACTCTTCCTACATGTTTCCTCTGACTGGATTCTTTTCAGGAGTCAGATCTCTGTGTGAACACCAGCAACTCAATCAGAGAACTCTTCCATACTGTCTTTAAAGTAGCACCACCAGCCCCATTCACTTTTCCTTGCTTTGAATTACTCATATCTCTAAATCTCTGTTTTATGTGTCTACATGACTCTTACCTAAAATGACAGCGTGTTTCCTTATTTATCTTTTTTCGTAAGAACATATTCTTCACAGAAACACAGGACTACTCTTCTTGCTCTTGGTATATGCCCTTCATCTAGCACACTTGCTGAAAGAGTAAATTGAGAAAACAGGGGGATCATGATGAATAGTATTTTACATAAAGAAGAAACTAATAGGTAAACTACAAATATATAATCATACCCTAATATGAGGGTAAGCATTGAAATAGGGAATCTAAGACTGGCAGACTTTTCCTAATATAATATAATATAATATAATATAATATAATATAATATAATATATCCTCAGTACCTTGTAATGAAACACAGTAAAACTTGAGTAGTATAGCAGAATCTTGCTTCAGAATTTTACAAGTGAAAGCCAGGAATGGTGGTGGTACACACTTGCAGTCCTAGAACTCGGGGAGGCTGAGGCAGGAGTATTACTAGTTTGAGCCCACCCTCAACAACTAAATGACTTAGTATGACCTTGTCTCTTAACCAATTAATAAATCAATTGGGCTGTCACTTAGTGAAAAGGCCTTGGGTTCTATCCGGTACTACCAAAAAGAAAAATTTTTACAAGTGGCTATTTAAGTAGCTTTTTCTAAACATTTCATTATGTTTACAAATCCATTAAGAGTGTTTAAATACTTATTATAAGATATGCAGTGTTAATAATCTTACTGAACAGTAGATATGTTCTTCTCTCCTTACCAATTATGAAGTAATTCATAGTTATTGCTTCACAGTATTCAAGATTTGCACATTTAGAAAGTAAGAAAACTGAAAGAGTCTTACAGACATTGAACTCATGAATTCATCATTTAGAAAGTTTCATTTGAAAGTGTGTGCATGTTTTCACTTGGTTGTTGATCTCCATCTGAATGGAATTAAGTGAATTTACATTCACAATGTTCCCCAAATGTGCTGAAGCACTTTACCTAAGTCCTTACACACCAGGTTAATACACAATGTGGCTATATTAACTATGCAATGAGGGAAAGGTGACTGGCAGAAAGTAGAAACAAAACTGAAAGATTTTGTTGGATTAAAACCTCAGTATAGGATAGCAATTGATTTGTAGTGTCCTCATCTATGGCCAAAAGATGCCATCTATTTTGTACTGTTCTGACTCTCCAAGTGACTGTGCATACTTTTTGAGATCAATCTGCCTAATGAAGCCCATCTAAAAGAAAATGGACTGGTGAGTGGA
This sequence comes from Dasyprocta punctata, assembly GCA_004363535.1. Taxonomy (NCBI): domain Eukaryota; kingdom Metazoa; phylum Chordata; class Mammalia; order Rodentia; family Dasyproctidae; genus Dasyprocta; species Dasyprocta punctata. The sequence goes on from RJWM01002701.1 coordinate 45,910, forward strand.
GGGTTTGGAAACAGCAACAGAAGAGGAGAATATTCAGCAAAGTGTCAGAAAAGGCTTGGATGGGAACATCAGAGTGTTCTTTCAAATTTCAATGTCTCCTATATATAGGACTGGAAAAATTAATATTTTCAGGGAGTTGAACTGCAGTTCACTCTGTGGAGAATTTTTAAAACTAACTTTATTGGTATAATTTAGATATACATAATTATCACACTCATCACTTTTTATGAAGTACTTAGGAATCACTCTAACAAAGGAAGTAAAAGATCTCTACATTGAAAAGTACAGTACCCTGAGAAAGGAGATCAAACAAGATATCATAAAATGGAAAGATATTCCTTGATCTTGGGTAAGAAGAACCAATGTAGTAAAAATAGCCATACTCCCAAAATTGCCATACAGATTTAATGCAATCTTAATTAAAATATCATTATTATCCCCTCACAGAACTAGAGAAAACAACCCTAAAATTCATTTGGCACCAGAAGAGACCTAGAATAGCAAAAACAATTCTAGACAACAAAGAGAAGGCAGAGGGCATCATATTCTCTGACTTGAAATTATACTATAGAGCTACGGTAATAAAATTAGCATGATATTGATGAAAAAAAAAGACCTGAGAAAAAAACAGAACAGATTAGAAGAGGCAGATACAGCTTCAAACATACTCTGCCATCTTATCTTTGACAAAGGTGCTGAATATGTTTAATGGAAGAAAGAAAACTTGTTTACTATATGGTGCTGGAAAAATTGGCTTTCTACGCGCTGAAGACTAAAACTAGACCCATGGCTATTGTCGTGCATTAAACTAAATCAAAATCGATCAAAGATCTAAATATTTAAACAAAAACACTAAATTTGCTGGAAGAGATAATCCATGAAGTTTTGACAGGTAAAAGTGTCTCAACAAGATACAAAAAACACTGTTCAACTCATTTCTACCTTATTCTAGGATTTTGGGTTTTCTGTTTAGGAATAAATAAAATTATTTCAGAATACAAATGTTATCAGATTTCACTGGGCTAGAAATAGGGATTAGAATTAGAGTTCATAAGGCCAGAATCAGGTGGAGAAGAAATGGCAATGTGCCTATTCTGGTCTAGATTATTCCTGGATTTTCATTCTTGTCTCTTGGAAATTAGATGTTATGCTATCAGGAGTTGTAAATCATTTTTCTAGAGAGAGAGAGTCACATGGTGCCAGAAGTATGAGATACCACAAGAAGAAAGTGAGACCACACAGAGAAGTGCCACAGTACCAGGTAAAAAGCTTCCCTGAATCTCAGGCTTGGTCCAACTGCCAGTTGAATGCAGCTGTGTGAGTGACTCATTGATATTACACAAAGTAGAGGAGCCCTTAAAATTTTTGCCCAATGTTCTAATGTACAGAATTTCAAGAAAATAATAAATCAGAATTATGATACCTTATGATGTCAGATTGTCCTGCCTCAGTAGATTTTGACATACAAGATGTTTATGATCAACATATGTGTTGTGTTACTTTGAGTTTTCCAGCCTCTGGTAGGAGAGTTTCTATAATCACTTATGGAAAGTAACAGAAAGCAAGCACATATAGGATAGGTAGGGTAGGACCAGATGACATTTGAGGTTCTTCCTAATAATGGAATACTGTAGAAATAATACCTTTTTAGGTCCTAATTTTAGAAAAAAACAAATATAAGAAAGCAAGTTTCACCCCCTAACCCATAAAGGAGAATTGGTGTAGATGATTTGCTACTTTGAGTACAGAAACCACTCACAAATATGCAAGTACAGACTTAGGAAAATTGAGGACATGTGTCCATCTGTAGTTTTCTTGATGTTATGGCTTATGTGTAGATGTTACTCCAAAGCTCAATGAGTTCATGGGTGGAGCTTTTGGTGGTGACTGGATCATGGGTGTGCAATACTGGATTAGTCCACTGATGGGTTTATAGCTGGGTGTGATATTGGGAGAAGAATCCTGTTGGAAAGAGGTGGGTCACCATGGATGTGCTCCCATGAGCACTGCTTCCTGTCTTCCTCACCATGAGTTCTTTCTCCTTTTCCCCATGCCATGCTGCCTTGGAGTCAGCCATCTATGGATTGAAATCTCTACAAAATGTGAGCTGAAATAAACCTCTCTTTCTTTAACTTGAGGGTGTTGGGTATTTTGTCCAGCAGTGAGAACATAACTAAAATACTTGATGATATGAACATATTTCATATAATTTAAGGTAAGTAAATTGCATCATACATTTGCTTTTTAAATGTGCAGAGTTCATTCTCAAAGAATCTTGAAAAGTGTTACACTTGTGTGCTTCTCTCCATGCCCCTAGCTCCATGTTAGTAATACTACTTCACTCATTTGTAACAGAGAAGTGCATATTTAGGTTCTGAAATACAGGAAAGAAAATAAATAAGAATTCAAAACTCACATATGGACTGTAATGTAAGGAAAAATTGATAATGAAATGATGAACCCAAGAAGTTACAACTCTGTAAAAAGTTGATAAGAAAGTGAAACATTATAGATAAAAAATGTAAAGAAGTTGAAAGGGAAAATAACTCTGAAATTTTTATACATGTTAGTTCATCAGCAATATCAGTGAATAAGATAACACAAAACCTATATGTAAAATGGTTCAAATAATTTTCTAAGGAAAAGTAATCCTGGAAGATCTTTTAAAGTCAACATTCTTATGAGATATCACCATTTACATAAGACAAGAAGGGAAACACTGTGCACACAAGGAAAGTAGTATGCCTGTATCTGGAGAAATTGTCAGTGAGTTCCAGATAATATTGGCATTGGAAAAGCATTGGAATGCAAAACTAGCACTGGGGAGGGAAATAATCTATTGAGAGGGCCACAGCTAAATAATATCTTTTCCTTCTGTTGTGTTGCAGGAACAAAACAAATAAAGTAAATACGAGCTAGAAAAGGAAACTACATTTTTACATTCTTTTGTGGTGATAAAGGACTCTACATAAATATTCTAATAGTAAATGAAATTCTCATATCATACCTCTGATGTTTTATGTATTTTGGGTTTTTTCTCCTTTCCTTGTCAGACCTCTATCTTTATCATGTTCTTTTATGTAAAAAAACTGGGGAAATTAACAATAGAAACCCAGAAATGAAGGAAACTAAAAATAAATTTCTCCTATTATTGTGCATCTGGTTACATCACACACAATATGGATTATTCAAAGTGGGCTTACTCCTAATAATCCAAAACTGGATAAAACTCAATACATCAAAAGAGATTACATATCTTTGTATTTATCTATATAGCTCTCTCTTCATATAGTAAGAGGCATTGTCATATAATGGGATAGGACACAACATTAAAAGAATAACCTACCATATCTGAAAAACACAGTAATTAGTGTGTATAGAAAAACAGCAGAATAGGCATACAAGAACAAATATAGATAAATCTCACAGATGAGTTGTGATAAAAATAGCCAGACATACATAAAAAGTTTATACTGCAAGTATTATTTCATTTACAGAAAAGTCAAGAACAGGAAAAACTAACTAATGCTGATAGAAAGCAGAACAATGGATACCTCATGGAGGATGTGATGTAGCTATGAAGGGACCCAGGGAAACCTTAAAAGTTGCTGGAAAGGATCTACAGAGTGATGTGGGTAAGGGCTGAAAGTATGCAAACATAGGCAGTAATTCTTACATTACAGGAGTAATTTTTTTACTCAATATACTTTGTAGTATGTGTAATGTCTCTCAACTTTCAAAGAGATAGATGTGGAAAAATGTATGGGCTCCATGGCAAGTTTTAATTTTCAGAAGCCCTGGTGTGAGCACTTAGAAAGTCTGTTGTCCCCTGGAGCAGCTGAGGCCTTGAAAATAAAAAGAGGCTTGTGTAACTGACAATTGGAAGAGTCGTTCTGCATATATTAAGACATCACAGACCGAGAAAACAAATAGTGGTTTCAATTATGAGCTCTAAATAAAGAGCCACAAGGGTGAAAGCTCCAAATTGTAGGCTGTGGCTTGTGATTTATCTACTTCTCACATGGGCAACTGTATGTTGCAAGTTCCAACAACATAGTAGCAGAGATTTATTTGTTGAACAATGGTGAGTAATTCTTTTAGAAAATTCAGGATAGCTAATAAGAAAAGATATGTAAAAAGTAATTACCAGAGTAAAGTAGAATACAAATAAGACATAGATAAAGGCAATGAAGATAAAGGCAGTGAAAGATAGATAATTGCTATGATTGCATTTTAAATTTGATTCAGTCTCTCAGCAGCCAGTGAACAGAGGTAAATCTAACCAGTTTTTTAATTCTCATTGTCAGGAAGAAGATAAATATCAGGCTCCCAAAGGAAATAAAAGTTAGTTTAAAATTGAACTTACGTTAAAATCTATATTAAGCAATACTCACTTTATTCAACAAAATGCTAAAAGTATAAAGATCATTGGGTTGAAATGAAAACACCTATATTCTGATCACAAACCCATCACCAGTTAAATTGTTCCAGAGAATTTGAACCTCTGTTTCTCTGACTTCAAAATAAATAATGACTAATAACTAATTTAAATATGCTTGCTATGTGCTGGTTGTTGAATTAATTTAACCTCTACTACATTCCTATCAAAAAGAACCTTTATACCTATTTTAATGACATTAAAATATGACTAAGAAAGGTTAAATGAATGACCTCAAGCCACTCACATGTAGTAAAATAACAACAATAATAATAATTCATTTTTAGTCTGTCTCATCATCTGGTTACACAAGTCACACATGATGTTTGGTTAGTTTCTCTGCAAATACAATTCAGAACGGTAAATTTTATATACATCTATTTTGTAATTGTATATGAGCAAAGTACTATATATAATTGGATAAGTTTGGATCTGCAAAAATGTAAATGGCATTCCACCTTAATTTATTGAAAGAGCAACTTTCTCTAAAGCCAGTGGCCATGACAGGCTCCCATGCAAAGATGTCTTCCTCTGTCCCCTCCCTTCCTATAGTTTCCCAAGCATTGCTCATGCTTTCTAGAGGCTTTTCTATCTTCTCCTTGTTCTCAGGTCTTTCTTTTCAGTCCTGTTCTTTTCTGTTTGGTATTAATTCAAAGAATGGATACAACTGTAATATAACAAAGCTACAAACAAGAAAAAAAGTTGAGGAAACTTGGGAAAAAACATTTGAAGCACTCAGGATAAAAATCAACCAAAACTTTTAATAACTCTAATTAGACAAAAGTTCTTAAAATGCAACATAGATTATTAATAATTTAATCTGGCTAGGGAGAATAAAGAGAATGTGGAAATAGTGATCCCACACATCATTTTTTTAAAAAATTCTATTTCATAATTGGAGGAGGTTTTCAGGTAAAAGGAAAGAACTTTTAGCTAAAAAACATTGCATCGTATTTTTTATGTTCATGGCCATAATTGTTTAGAAAAGGAAAAATCGTTGATGCAGAGGAAGTAGGAATTATTTGAAAAACAAAATCCTTCATCAAGCAAGATGAGTACATACTTGAGTACATAGATAGAAGGGTTAATTTTTAATAAGTATAGTGAAAAAATATACACAAAAGCAAAATATAATGGAGTAATATATAATATTAGTTGTCTAAGATATCTGCTTATAATGTATATATATATAGTATTAGTCTATCTTTCATGCTTTCTTACACGTTCGAGTTATATTAAATTCTGCTTAAGACTGATCAACCCATTCAACTGACTGAGCATAACCAATTATGTCCTTTATCGTTCGTGGTGACACAAATATGCTAAGGTACAGGGGAAAGCTTATTTGAAAATTTGGTGAATTTCTTTTCCACATAATCAGCTAAAAGAGAGATACATGTAAGAGGAAACTCTTTCTATGTATATTTTGATAGAGCAAGACATGATATTGAAACTGTATTAACTCATTACCAACAAGATTCCAGAGAGGAAATTTAGAGTCCTAAATATTTTTTTCCTTTGTGGTGCTGGGAATTGAACCCAGGGCATTATGCATGCCATGAAAACACTTTGCAGTTGAGCTACATCTCCAATCCATCTGCTGTAATATTTTCAAGTCCTGGAATTAACCAATCGTGAAGCCACACATCTCTGATTTTCTGCAGTGTGATGCTAAGAAAATCCAATTTGAAATCCAATTTTAGTAGTTTAAATTCAAGTTTAGTACTTTGTTTCTTGTTGGCAAAAGCATACACTGTTCTAAACAGCAATATGTACATATAAATGGAAGTTGAAAGATACAGTAGTAAAAAGATGAGTATTATCTGCACATAACTTCTATGTTACCAGTAAAGACAGAACAGCTTTTACTATCATTGAAAAGAGTGAAAGAATTTAAGATGCTTGAAAGCAAGAAGAAATAGAAGTCAACTTGGTGGCCATTTGAGTAAGGTTAGTGGAAAAATGTAATGAGAATACTAAGAGTTTCTGTGTGCGCATTCAAGATTAGTGACTATGGTTGTTTTTGTTTCAGTGAGCATGGCTGTTTTTGTTTCCAGAAATGTTCAAATATTCCAGTGCCTGCACAGAGTAAGCAAAATGATAAGCTTAATTAATCAGGGTTGGCATTTTACCAGTCAAGTTTTAAAAGCACTAGTGAAAGGTAGAGGAGTTGAGGGCCTCTCCAAGGAAGTGATTTACGCGATTAATCATGCAGCCTATGGTGGGCAAAGAGAAATTGAGAAAAAAAAAAAGGTAAGGCAGATGACAGTGACAAACAGGTTGGACCAAAGGATTGGATGTTTCAGTGGGGCCAAACAACTTTTGGAGTGAAGAAGCTATTGTGGATTTGAAAGACAGTTTGTGGAGCTCAGAGTGGGGTGCAAATATACGAGATTTTTGAGAGGCAATGTATTAAAATGAAGCAAAAAGCAACACAGATTAAGGATGACAATAGTTAGCAAGAAAATGAGCTGTGTAGTAAGATAGTTAAAGAACAAGAGAAAGACCATGGGGACTATAGATGCCAACAAGAAAAGGAAAATAATAAGAAATCTAGTGTGTAAACAGGCCATGGAAAGCCAGAGTTTACAGAGAAAAAGAAGAAATCAGCTGAAAATGATAATCACAAGTAAGACAATTCTACTTCAAGTGTCTGTTGTAGGAAGTGGTAGAAAAAACACGTACCAGTTGGAAAGCTGCTGGAAGAAGATGGTTAAATTGTTTGACCTTCAGTTTCCTTAACTATAGAGCACTGTTGGCACTGACTTTCTAGAGAGGTTTGATGATAAAACTGAGTTTACGTATGAAACCCAATGTAGTACCAATGTTATACATAAAAACATGCTTGTAATTCTGTAATTCATATTTTAATGTCCCCACCACAGTATTGACACAATTTTCTTGAGTATTGCTTTGCCCCATGCACTCTTAAGTGAACATTGCAGAGTCAGAGATGAGAAATCTCAAGTATCAACATCAAATTGAGATTCAGTGAAAAGTAGCTTTAGATTAGTAGCTTAGCTGGGGTTCTATCAAAAGCATATGAAAATTTCCAGTAGGAAAAAAAAACATTATTCTTTTAACTCAAGCATCAGACTGAATTCTTAGAAATAAAGTTGTAAAAACTATGAACTCATAGTAAAAGATTCACAAAATGCATAAGAAAACAACCATTGACAAATGGAAAGATTAGACTGTATAATCTTAGGATCTTAAGGCTGTGGATACAGGGATAATCTGATCCAGACATTAATATAAATATTTATGATAAATTAAGTGATCTGCAATGAAAGGATGTATAAATATCAAGAAACTTTGAGAATAAACAATATAATGTTTGGCATATAGAGAACTTCAAAGATGTTAATTTATCTTTTTTAAAACTGGATGTTAAGAAAATGAATCTATATTACATTATTAATATTGATGTATTTCATTTTTTCATTAATATTTTATAAATAAACAACATTTAATAAAAGAAAATAAAAGATTTTATAACTATTCTGAGAAACATACAGTCATTGAATGAGCTAGGGTATTTGAGGACGAGCAAGGGTAGTTGTCTAGTACAAAAATATACCTTAGACACACTTCTGTGTGAGAAACAGGCCAAAAGGTAACACATAATATGTAGGGCAGATTGCATTTTTTTAAGAGAAAAAAGACACATATAAGAAAGACAAAAAGTGAAAGAGACAGACAAATGACAACAGCAAATCCACAACAGTAGCATTATACGTTTACAAAACAAGATGTTAGAAACTTGACAAAGGTTATAATATTGCGTATTGTTACCTTCAACATGGTTGTTTACATTAACAGATATAGACATGTAAAATTGATCTAATCATGCGTGCTAACCAATCTTACTCAATAACTAATACATTCAGCAGTAGAGTCATTTTAGTTCTCTTACATATAAATATATACAGATTTATGTCTTTTTTCTTTTCCCTTCCTTCTTTCCTCCTTTTCCCTTTTCCAATTACTTTTGCTCTTTGAGCTGTTTTTTACCCTTACACAGTATTTATTGAAGATTTTGGATCATATATACTTTTTCAGTTTCTTACACTAGGGAGACAGTACAGTATTTACACATGTGGGTTTGATTTATCTCACTTATGAGTATGGTCTCAAGTTGTGTTCATTTACTTATAAAAGTCTCAATGCAATCTTTCTTGATAGCTGAGTAGTACTCCATTGTATAAAAGCACCACCTCTTTTTTATCCATTCCTTGATTGATGGGCAATTGGGTTGTTTCCAAGATCTGGGTATTACAAATTGGGTTGCTATAAACATGGGTGCACAAATATCACTGGGCTATGATGCTTTCAATTCTTCTGGGAAAATGCCCAGAAGTGGGATAGCTGGGTTGAATAGGATCTCTAATCCCAGTGTCTTGAGGAATCTCCACACTGATTTTCACAGTGCTTGCACCAGTCTACACTCCCACCAACAGTGGAGAAGAGTTCCTTTTCCCCCACATTCCCTCCAGCATTTGTTGTTGCTTGATTTTTTAATCTTGGCCATTCTTTCTGGAGTGAGATGAAATCTCAGTGTTGTTTTAATTTGTATTTCCCAAATGACCCTTGATGCTGAACATTTCTTCATATATTTATTTGCCATCTGTATTTCTTTCTCTGAGAAGTATGTATTCATCTCAGATGTCCATTTCTGGATTGGGTCCTTGAATTTGAGGGGCCTGATGTCTTTCAATTCTTTATACATTTTATATAGAAGTCCTTTGTCTGGTGGACAATTGGCTTAGATATTTTCCCAGTTTGTGGGTTTTCTTTTCACTCTGTTGGAGATTTCCTTTGACATGCAAAAACTTTTTAGTGAGACGAGATCCCAGTGGTTGATTCTGGTAAGTGTTTCCCATGCAATTTGATTTTTGTTCATGAACTCTCTGCCTACTCTTATGCCATCAAAATTTTTACCTACTCTGTCTTCTAGTAAGTTTAGTGTTTCTGTTTTAATATTGAGATCTTTGATCCATTTCGACTTTATTTTAGTGCATGGTGAAAGGCATGAATCTAGTTTTAGTTTATGGCATATAGAAAGCCAGTTTTTCCAGCACCATTTGTTAAAGAGGCTATCTTTCTTCCAATGTACATGTTTGGCCCCTTTGTCAAAGATGAGGTGGCTAAGTGTGTTTGTAGTTGTGGCTGTTTTCTTCTAATCTATTGCATTGATCTTCAAGTTTGTTTTGATTCCAGTACCATGCTGATTTTATCACAGTAGCTTTGTAGTATAGTTTCAAGTCGGGGATTGTGATGCCTCCTGCCTTACCTTTGTTGCCTAGAATTGCCTTTGCTATTCTAGGTCTTTTCTGGTTCCGGATGAATTTCAGGAATGCATTCTGTATCTCTGTGAGGTAGGCAAGTGGTATTTTGATTGGGATTGCATTAAATCTGTATAATAATTTTGAGAGAATGGCCCTTTTCATGATGTTTATTCTTCCTACCATGAACAGGGAATATCTTTAGATTTTCTGAAATCCTCTTCGATTTCCTTTTTCAGAGTAATTTAATTTTTACTGTATAGATCTTTTACTTCCTTTGTTAGATTGATTCCTAAGTATTTCATTTCTTTAGATGTTATAGTGAAGGGTGTGGTTTCCTTATTTTACAGATTGCATTTGTGTACTCCTGTCTGTCTATCTATCTACCTGCTACCTATCTCATACAGATGGATAACACTAGAAAATTATACAGCAGGACATATATAGGTATGCTACAAGTAATAAAAGCAGTACAAAGAAAAGACATTTTAAGTTAAAGCAAAAATTCACCTTTTCCTTTGTCACATTACTGAGCATATTTAATAAGTATCATTGAAATTACCAACCAGATCAAGACCATCGCTAGCTATCTCAGAAGCCACCATACATTCCCAATTCCAATCTCTATGTTCTCCCACTCTCTTAACTTTGTATGACGATCCTTCTATTTGGTTATAGTTATTTCACTAAATTGTACACCTCCAGATCCTGTGACTTTACAGATTTTGCCCTACTTTTCTTCCTTCCTTCCTTCCTTCCTTCCTTCCTTCCTTCCTTCCTTCCTTCCTTCTTCCTTCCTTTCTTCTTTCCTTCCTTCTTTCCTTCCTTCACTCCCCTCCTTCCTTTCTCTTTCCTACATTCCTTTCCTGTTTCTGATACCAGAGAAAACTGGTACTGGGGAATGAATTCAGACCCTTCACACTGAGCTACATTTCCAACTGCCTCCCATCCCATTTTTGACAAAAGATCTCACTATGCCCCTAAGTTGCCCAGGTTGTGCTCAAATATGTAATCTTCCTGCCTCAGCTTTCCAGAAGGCTGAGATTACAGGCAAGCATCACTGTAGCCTGCTCCTCTTCTTTGAAATTTGGTATTTTTAAAATCTTTTCAATCTATCATTTTCCTCACTGTTTTATAATCTTTACAATTTATGACTTAGCTACTCATTTGACATATGTGTAGCATTTCATAAAGTCTGAATTTTGTTGATTTCATATTTAAGGTAAATATTTATATGATGTTCTATGTTCTGCAAATTCACAGGTAAATTCTGAGGCTTAATTGGACTCATGTTCAATTCCTTTGACAATGTGAACCCTTTAATAGCTCAGCTCATTGAGTAGAGGACAGTAGACCCAATGATTCCTTTGACAGCTCTATAAATGTATTGATTTCTTTGAGAATAACATAACTGTATGCTTGCCTCTCTTCCAGAGAAGTTAGCAGTTGATGATACTCAATGTGTAGATCCATGAACCTATTAGGAACTGCAACTTAGTGATAATTTAACTTTGTCATTTCTTGCCTAAATTTTAGCTGAAATGTTATGAGGAAACACTCTCCCTACCTAGCATTTAGTTATCCTATAATACAAGATAAATTTTTGTTTATTTCTCCTTATTATCTCTATTCAGTATAATATACTGATAGATTTATATTGATTGCAAGTACTAACCTTATTAAAGTACAAATTATATTTGGCCAGTGATTGCTTCTTCAGATTGCCTCCTTTTGATATGATTAAAGTAATTAACATTATCTAATAATGTTTAATAGCTTCCTTACTAGCTAGTGTAGCAAAGTGTTTTTAGACAGCAAGGATATTTGCTCCCCAGATACACCCTCAAGCATTTTACCAAGAAGTCATAGTACTTAGATGAGAAATAGCATTTCAAGACTACAACCTAGGTTTCTGGGTGTGAGCGTGCCTCTAGAGTTTCTTGTTTCAAGGCTGTTTAGTGGGCAAGCCAGGAACATGCACACACACACACACACACACTCGCACACACGTGTATACTATATATTTATATATGTTTAAATCAGGATAAATATTTGTTTTTACATTGACAGATAAAATATTATGCATTTTGTGTATAAGGTGATACTTTAAAGCATACATATTAAAATAGTTAAATTTAGTTATGTAATAAATAAATAAAATTCTGTTCTTACCTCACACAGCTATCCTTTTTGAAGTAAGAATAATTTTCCACTATTTTTGCATTTTTAAAATGTAATCTTGTCATTTTTTCAACACAATGAAGGATATTATGATAAGTGGTGGAATCCAGACACCAGACACTTATGTGAGAGTTAAAAAATTTGAACAGATAGAGGTAGAGAGTAGAATGATGCTTAGCAGAGCTGGTGTGTTTAGGGAAAGGAATGCCTAGGGAGACATCAGTCAACAAATATAGAATTACAGTTACATAGGAAAAAGATCTATTGTATATCTTAGTGACTGTAGTTAATGGTAATATGCAGGCATACCTCATTTTCTGAACTGTGCTTTATTGCTCTTTGCAGATATTACATTTTTACAAATTGAACTTTCACAGTAAACCAGTGAGATTTTAGGCACTTGCTTTCCAATACAATTGAAAATGTTCAATTTGACTCTGTATCAATTTGGTAATCTCACGATAGTTCAGATCTTGCAGTATTATTAGCATCTGTTATGCTGATCTGTGATCAACTTACAATTACCATTGTAATTATTTTGTGGCACCGTGAGCCACACCCATATAAAATGGTGAACTTCACATATAAATTTTGTCCTAATTGCTCTACTTGCCAGACATTTCTTCATCTCTCTTTCTCTTTTCTACCCACCCTAATACCTGGGCCACAATAATATTGAAACTAGACCAGGTAACAACCCTCTAATGGTCTTTAAGTATTTAAGTGAAACTGGTCATTCAAGAGATGCAAATTAAAACAACACTGAGATTCCACTGCACCCCAGAAAGAATATCTAGTATCACAAAATTAACCAATAACAAATGCCGAAGGAGCTGTGGGGACAAAGGAACCCTTCTCCACTGTTGGTGGAAGTGTAGACTGGTGCAATCACTGTGGAAATCATTGTGGAGATTCATCAAAAAACTAGGATTGGAGGTCCCATTCAACCCAGCTATTCCTCTTCTGGGTATCTTCCCAAAATAATTAAAAACATCAAACCACAGCCATATATGTTCACTCATGTTTATAGCAGCACAGTTTATAATAGCCAGATCATGGAAACAACTTAAATGCCTATCGGCTGAGGGATGGATAAAAAAGACGTGGTATTTTTATACAATGGAATGCTACTCAGCCATAGAGAATGATAAACTGGACACTTTTATAGGTAAATGGATGCACCTTGAGAACATACTCATTAGTGAAATGAGACATACATGTATAAGCATTGTATTGTTTCATTATTATGACAAGCTGAAAGAAAATATATGTATATGTATATGTACATAAAAAACAGTTAAGATAGTTATACTACTGATTTCTCTGAGTTCACTGAAGAGAAAGATTTGTACTAGTATTGTTCGAACAATTGAAGACAGATGTCTTGTGCTCTGAGTGAATGATTTGGGGATGACAATGTGCAATGTGACAGTGTTACCCCCTGATTGATGTGCTTTGAAATTTTAGTGTAGTTTTTTTTCTCCTTTTTTCTTTCTTTTTATGTTTGAATAAAATGGATTTGAAAAAAAAGTATTTAAGTGAAAGGAAGATTTATGCAGTTTCATTTTAAACCAAACACTAGAAATGATCGAGAAAGATATGTCAGAAGCCAACATGGATTGAAAGCAAGTCCCACTGACAAGTAGTTAGCTAAATTATGAATGCAAAAGAAAATTTTCTTTCTTCTTTTCTTTCTGACAGGACTTCCCTGTGTAAAACATGCTGACTCCACTGGACTCAAATTCACGATCTTTCTGCCTCAGCTTCCCAAGTGTTGGAATTATAGACACGTGCTGCCAAATCTTGCAGGAAAAGTTCTTTATAAAATAAAGAGTCCTAGTCCAATGAATAGCACATTGTTGATAATATGGAAAAAGTTTAAGTGATCTGAACAGAAGATCAAATCAGCAACAATATTTTCTTCTACCATGTTGCATGCCAAAGTTTAACCTAAAGCACAGTTCTAATCAAATTCAATTTTATGGAGTCAGAGAAAGATGTGGAAGCAACAGAAAAAAACTTTGAAACTAGTAGAGATAGGTTCATAATGCTTTAGGAAAGAAACTGTCTCTAAAACATAAAAGTGTAAGACAAAGCAAGTGTTGATATTGACACTGTAGCAAGTTACTCAGAAGATTTAGCCAAGTGTATTGATGATGATGGCTGCACTAAACAGATTTTCAATGTAACTACAAAACTCTTGTATTGAGAGATGTTATCTAGGATTTTCATAGCTAGGGAAAAGTCAATGTTTGGTTTCAAATCTTCAAAAAATAGTCTGACCGAATTGTTAGAGTTTGATGCGATTGGAAATTATTCAGCCTGTGTTGCATAAATGCAACAACACAGCCTAGATGACAGAGCATTTGATTAAAATGTGGTTTGCTGAATATTCTAAGTACCCTGTTGAGACCTATGCCCCTGGATAATCAAGAGCTCTGATAGAGATGTACAGAGAAACAAATGTTATTTCCATATTTGTTTGCACAACTATCATTCTGCAACTCAAGGATCAAGGAATAAATTCATCTTTTAAGTATTATCCCCACCTTCTCCTCTTTTTGATATAGGGTCTTACTATGTTGCCCAACCTGGCCTCAGTGTAATGATCTTTCTGTCTAAGCTACCAGAGTGGCTGGGGTCATAGATATATGCCACCGTGCCCAGCTTTTCATAAAGCTACAGTGTCATAGTGATTCCTTTGATGTGTCTGGGCACTCAAAACTTTCTGAAAAGAAGTTACCATTCTAGATGTCATTATGTATATTTATGATTCATGAGGGAAGTCAAAATATCACCATTAATGGGAAGAGGTTATTTCCAACCCATATGGATGACTTTGAGACATTTAAGACTTCAGTGGAGGAAATAACTTCAGAAGTGATGGAAATGAGGAAGGCACTATAGTTAGAAATAGAATCTGAAGGTGTATTCAAATTGCTTCAACATCGTGATAAAACATTAACAGAGGGGAAGATGTTTCCTATGGCCGAGCAAAGATTTCTTTGAGATAAAATCTACTGGTAAAGATTCTATGAACCGTGTTAAAATGAAAAGAGTTTAGAACACTAAAGGAACTTAGTTGCTAAATCAGTGATCTGGTTTAAGAGAAAAAAGACTAATTTTGAAAGACATTCTGTGAGTGAAATGCTACCACACAGTGTCACATAGTAAGATAAATCTTTTGTAAAATGTAGAGTCAATTGATGTAACAAACTTCACTGTTGCATTATAGATATGAAGTGTTACAGGTACCCCCAGCTTCAGCACCCCGCTACCTTACTTGGTCTGCAGCCGTGAACAAAGTTAGACACCCTACACCATCAAAAGGGTTTTAATTAGGTAAAGGCTCAGATGCTCATTAACACTTTTTAGCAATAAAGTATTTTAAGTTACATGATATACATTTCCTAGACATCATGCTATTTTATGTTTAATAGGCACTATTATAGTATAAATATAATTTGTACATTCACTGAGAAACCAAAACCTTCTTATGACTCATTTTATTGAAAAACTTGATTTACTGAGATAGTCTGGAACCAAATCCTCAATATTTTCCAGATATACATATATTTTTATATATGCAAAGGGTAAAGATATTCTTGGTTTTGTGCTTATACTTCCTTTACAATTTTAGTACTATAGCATTCTAAATTTAACTATTTGTATTATATTTGAATCTTCTTTCTTTTTCACAAAGAATCAGAACTCAGATTATAAGGTTACCGGGAATTATATAATTAGAGCAATATTCTTTTTTCACATATTACCTATACTGCAGTTTAGCAGTAAAATTAATCACATCCTCTAATAACTCTCAATATTTTGTACATATTGTTCCCATATTATCCCTCACACCAAACCATTTTTTGATATTGTTGTACTATACCTATATGGTATGAAAATATTATTCTCTGTCCCTTTTAAATCTTGTTTAGAATTCATTCTACAAGTAACTATGTAGTTAATAGTCATCACTAATTCTTATGTCAACATCTCCTGAGTCATTTTGGTTGTCTGAATCTTTCCCTTTACCAAACTTCTAAGAAAAAACAGCAACTCTCTGAGTCTTTTTTTTCTCCCTGAGTTTTATATGTCAATAACAATTATCCGTGACCTTTATGTGCCAGGTTTTCTGTTTTCTTTTTGAGACAGGATCTCACTATGTAGCCCAGCCTGGCCTTGAATTCACAATTCTCCTGCCTCAGTGTCTCAAGTGCTTTGATTATAGGTATGTACCAGTTGAGAAAGTCAGTTTTCTAGATACAAAATTTCAATTCTTGAGCATTTTATTACTCAGTTTTCTTTTGGTTCAAGTCATTGGCATCAGATTTTATGTCAATAAAATTTATTACATATCTCACTTGTTGTATTTTAGTTTTTATTCTATACAAATTTATTTCAATTTTTCTTCAGATATTCATATTGTCTGTATGTTGGGACTTTTTTACCTATTTTCTCTTTGTTTTCATTTCTTTTTTATTTTTTTCCTTTTAAGTCCATTTCATAATCTGTATCTTCATATTATATGTTTAACATTATTTATTATGTATTACATTTACATCTTACTATATTAATCTCTTGCATTTCATTTATCTACTTAAATTTTAAAGTAATGCATTCTAATGCTTTCCTATCTTCTTTCACTTGTAGCCTAGGCTTTTCTAATTCTTACTGAAGCTGTTGCTTTTATTTTGTAACAATTTGCTATCTTGTATCTCATTTAGAAACAAAATATAAATTTTGAAAATTTTATATAAGGACATATGTTTTAGTCAGTGATTTGCAAAGAGAGCAAGACAATACAGGATACACAATTTACAGAATTATTTTATTATAATCACCCAAGGAGTCAAATACAAAGGAAGTACAGGATATCTGTCCACACAATAAAGACCTAGAAAATTCAGCTGAGGGCCTGGATCCCATGGCAAGCTGCATGAGTTCAGAAGAAAGCCTAGAGGCCATGACAATGCCTCCTGCAAGTTCAGCTGGGGGCCTGGAGCCCAGGACAATGACTCATGCAAATCTATTTCATGGACCGGCGCTGGGAAGGCCCAAAGGTCAGCGGTAAAAGCTAGAAAGTCTGCACCAGCAGGATGAAGGTTCTGTGCCAGTAGGTTGATTGTTCTGCACTGGAGCCAGGAAGCAATGTTCAAAGTAAGGACCAGGGCTCCCCTGAAAAGTACCACAGCTATCCTCAGTGGCATTGAGGTGCCAAGCTCCTCTGATGATGAGGACAGCCAAGTTCATATCAGGAAGCTAGCATGACAAGATTCTTCTGGAGCATGAGCAGCACACCATCTTCTCCTCTAGATCCAGGTAGCAATGCTCAAAGAAAGGGCCAGAGCTCCCCCAATATGAACTGCAGCTATTCTCAGCAACAAGGTCCTGAGCTTCTTTGATGATGAGAACAGTCAAATTCATATCAGGAAAGAAGCTCAGCAAGCTCCTTCAGGACAACTCACAGCAACAGGAGAACCAACAACACCAAACAACAACTTTCCCTCTCTTTGTCCCCTTTTCATGCTGGCAACAATCCTTAGATGGGCCATCTACATCTAGCGCTACACTGATTCAGTTCAGCTGGCATTGCAAGTTCACCACCAGTTATCAATCCACCACAACATATTTTTGGTATGCTTTCATTCTCTGTTGATGTCATTCTGCTTCTTACTTTCCTATAACACAATCTGTAAGATTTGATATTACAGTTAATTGTCATTCATTTTTACATAAAATCAGTTACATTTTCTCTTGTAGCTATTTCAGTGTCACTCAGAGCTACTTCATAGCAAAAAGTTGAAGTATTCATTTCAAACAATTAAATAAAACATTAATGCACTTTTTCCTGTCTTCTTTTACATAGTAACCAGATTTTCTGAATAGCAATACCAACAAAAGAGAATACCAGGGCCATCAGATAGAGTATTTTCACTTACAATCTTTGCTCTTATAAGCTATTCTCCTTTGTAGTATTATTATCTACTTATTTGTTTCTTTTGATTGTCTTCCTATTAACTCTAATTGTATTTAGCATGTCCTAAGCCTGATAGCCTATGATTATGATTAATGTCATTCCATGGTTTAAAAATGTCTAAGATCTTGACAAATATACATATGAACATCCACAGGTTGTATGTTTAGGGAATGGAGTGTAATGGTTAATTTTACTAGTCTGCTTCATCTATCATAACAGAATACCATTGATAAGTGACTTAAAATGTATTTCTCAGTTTGGAGACTAGACAGCCCATAAACAGTGTTGGCAATTTAGGTTATTCTGGGTTGCAGGTGGCCACCACCATCCCATGTGCTCACAGAACTTCCAGTGAGTGTTTTCTCTTTTCCTCCTCTTATAGAACTGCAAATATGTTCAGATTATAGCCTCATTTTACTTTAATTACCTATCTAAAATATATATCTCCAAATACAGTCACATTGGAGAATTAAGACTTTACCATACAAATTGGGAAGGCATAATTTGTCATCTATCATTAATATTTTAAAATAAATGCATTACTTGAAATATTCAGTGGACATTCCCATCTGATTTTGGGAAACGGGGCATGCTGTGCTTAGGAAATGTAAAAGCTATGAGATACAGCTTAGCTTGACAGGCTTGTAGAATGTGGTCATTTGAAGGACTATGTTTACCAGAGGGAAACTGAAATTACAGGCATCAAAACAGGAGAATCCTGGATATCATCAAAATCAGAACCTCCAGTTGGTTGTTATTAACATCAAATCTAATTTATATCATTGTTAAGGGTGCTAAGAAGTGAAGACCCCACACACAGAAACTACCAGAATCAAGATTCCTTTAGAAATATGTGGGTCCAAGACTAAAGTGGTATTTCTAATCCATCGTCCTACATTTGTTGCCATTACAAAATTCACAATTTTTCTCAGGGGAGATGCTCAGTCAGAAACCTAAGCTTCTATTTTGACTGGATAGCATTCAGTAATTTCAGAGGTATTCTGCAGTTTTGGCTTTTATAATGCTGTGAGTAAATGAGAGAGGCTTCCGTAGTAATACAGATTTGTGAAAACTGATTGAACAGAAGTGAAAGAATGCTGAAACTATTTCCCCTCTGCAGGATGAATACTGTAAGTTATAAAAATAACATGGATGTATTATTCTCAGGGATATTTCATGAAATTGGCATCCATTTCCATGATGCTTTAAGAGTTGTCAACCTGAAATGTGGTTGTAAGGATTATATGAACTCATAAACACAGCAGAGTAAGCAGAGCCTAGGGATTATTTGGAGCCTTTTTTCTACTATGAAATTTGCAACAAAATGATAGTAGAGGAAATTGAATAAAATGATATCAGTTTTATCCTATGATTAATATTAGTGACTAATAGAAACAAATAGAATGTCTTAAGAGATTCATGTGCTTTTGATTAAAATATCTATTTTAGTAAATAAAGGGAAAACTCCATAGAAAAACTCAGTTTTCTTTTCAATTGTATTAGAGCTTCTAATCACATCTGGGTTTTCTGTGCATTATCCAGTGCAATAATATGTATATTCCATTTATAGAAGCAAACGCTTTAAGAAAGCCTTAAAAACAGAGACTCTAATAACTATTCACTAATTCTAAAACTCTTAAGGACATATGACATTTTTTCAAACATGGAGATTTTTATAAAAATATTCTTCACATGCTAAATTACATGCTACACCTAGTCCCCATGTACCAATATAAAGGTACGCTAGTGGTACACTAGTGACTAGTGGCTAGTTAACTAGTTGATCATAAGCATTCAACCAGGATGATAAAATGTGCTAATGTGCTTAAAAATATTCATGAGAAATTTATAAAATTGACAATAGGTGTTGAAAGCAAAAAGTGAAGTCTAGGGAAGCAAAACAAGCAAACTGAAATCATAATGATGAAATGAAGTAACTGACATCATCAATATGAGAACGAATATTAAATGTGAAAGAAATTAGTTGATAGTGACAGACAGTAGCTAATGACTTTATTAGGTAGGATGCTGTAGTAATGAATGACTCATTTTAATGCCTAACACAAGCAAACAAACAAACAAAAAACACTAATGTCTTTTTCACATTATATACAGTGTGGCTCAGTTGCTGGAATGCCATTCCTTCATTCTAGGGTTCCAGACTGAAGATATACACCCTACTCTAGTATAACTGAATGCAGGTTATGCGCATGGAGAAATGAGTAGAATTTCTAGCAACTAAAGGTAAACTTTCTGGTTGAGGAGGACGGAATAGGTAACCAGAGTCTATAAATGTTAAGGAGCTCTGGCCTGCATAAATGTAATTTTCTTCTTTTCTATGTAAATGAAGCAAAACTAATGATTTGAATGTAGCAATAATGCATTCAACTTAATGAAACAAATAATTTTGATAGAAAATACACACAAAACATTTAGCTATATTTAAACCTGCATTTGTTCTTATGGGGCATATAATCCCCATGTTGTCTCCGCTTGTACCATTGAGGGAGGCCTGTGAGTCGGTATTTTGTTTCTTATAAAATTACAATCTTTAAAACTTGTTAGAACTAGTAAACTAATATAGTCTGTGTCTAGATGAAGTGAAAATAATTTATCAGGATTTCTCAGATTCACAAGGATACTTGTATACAAACATTCATAGCATCCCCTTTAAAATATCAGCAATAACAACACTCAATGCCAATGAGGGATGTGGAAAAAGCAGTTTAACTCTTCTGAACTAAAGGTAATAAAATCTAAACAACAATTATGCCATGTGATAACACAAAATATGATAACTTTTTAAAAGTTCGATTTGAAAATTAATACATCTGTTATAATAACTTACATAAAGAATTCCTCCACATAAAACTCTATAAGGTATTTTCTTCCTTAAAACTAACTCTGAACAGGAGTATATCTTTTAATTATTTCCCATTCATTAATAAAAGAGCTAACTGCTTACAAAGGTATCTTTATGAAACCTACTAAGACATTTAATTGTGTAACAGTTAAAATTCCCAATTCGTATTTTAAGAGTTTATATTCTGATTTGCCACTATTGCATCAATAAAAATAAAGACAGTGTCTTAGTTACTTTTCACTTGTTGCCAAGACAAAATACCTGATGCCCAAAATTAGGGAAGGAGAGGTTTATTCTTACAGTTTCTTGGGAGTTTCATTCCATACTTAACTGGCTCCAAGGCAGCATGGCATGGCGGGGATGCCGTTCATGGCAGCTGCAAACAGCAAGTGCGCTGGCGAGAGAGAGCAGAAACAAGGAAGGGAAGACCTGCCTCCTTTACACTGTACCTTGGCTCCACCCCTGGGCGAGTGCAGCACTTACATTGCCAATCCCCAAGCCAGACAACAAACCAGTAACTCAGCCCCATCAAAAGTATATGAGGACTTGGGAGGACATAGTATATCACCCAATACAGACAGCATCCATTTTAGGTGACAAACTCACACAAAATATTCAGGGTTGAATAGTGATACATTCATACACAGAAATAACTCAGAAAATACACAACTCACCTACACATTCTTTTTTATCTCTAATTGTTCTATTTTGAATTTATTACACAATACCATGAAAGTACACAATTTTTTCAAACATTTAATTAAAGTTGAATAATTCACTTAAATGCAAGCAGTCCTCATATTAAACATTTTTATTCATCTATTGAAAAGTAAAAAGGCAACAGGAGAAAAATTATTGCAAATCTTGAATTGCAAAACCAAGATAAACTATTGGATTATACAGAACAAATTACGTGTTGACCTCAGTAAAATAGCAATAACCTAGAGCTGGACTTTTAAAATTTCAGGTTGCATATGAATATCTGTGAAGTTGTTAAAAATTCATATTCTGATTCTGTAGGTCCAAGAAGGGCTGAGATTCTTAATTTCCAGTAAATTTCCAAGTAATTCTGATGCCCATGGTGCACCTCACAAATAGTCAGGTGCTAGATGATGATAGTAGCATGTCAGAATACTCCAGGAAAGCACAATCAAATACAGAAAACATTCATCACTTTTGGGCCAAATAGCATCCTATTTCCTTTCTGCTTATGGGACTATATCAATGGACATAGACCAGCAATAGCAAGGGCTGTGAATCTCAGCAAGGTCAAAAGGCAGGGCTTTGCACTGCCTGTCTTTATGATAATTTTATCTTGACTTCATTTCAAAGCTTCTTCTCTGAGGGTATAACTCAGTTCCACTGGAGAACTGGCCTCTGATCGCAGGAGGAGGTTTCTAATTCTTTTACAGTGCACTTCCAGGGACCAAAGGAATATAGTTGATGGGTTCTTCAGGGAAACACTGTAAGCCTCTGATGTCTATCCATGCTGACTGGAGGTGAATCAGGAAGCAGAGTCGTATAAAAAGTCCTTCAGGGATCCCTTGAGATTAAGCATGTTAAGCCAATGTGATTACTTTTTATGATAGTTGATCCATGACCCATATAAAGTGAATGCTATTTTGTCAGCTCAGAGAGTGGTTCAAAAGGGCCTTTGGTCAGATTATAGCCTAACACTTTTAAAAAGACCAACAGCATCATCAAGCCATTCTTTCTAACCACTTGTGGAAATATGGCATACCTCTTTGCAATAGTGATTTATAACCTGATGGCAGTGCTTCTGGACGTTTTTTTTCTCTCAGACTGTAAGTGGATATTACATGCTCTCACTGTTTAAAAAAACTTCTGTCCATGGCACATCTAGGAGACTTGCTATTAGGCTCTGTTATTCACTTATTTTTGTGCCTTCTGACATGTAAGCATTAATTGTAGCCCAAGTGCTAGTGTTCACGTTAATGCTCAACACATGCATTATTAATTCTTCCTTTGATAATACAGATAATGCAAAGTTACAGATTAAAACATTTCAATTTGTCAAAAAATGTGACTAAAATGAAATTGATAATAGAAACAAAACCTTTAGTTCTTTGCATCAAACATGCAGGAGATAATGACTATTTTGCTTTTGATGATTTACATTTATTTGCTGAAATCATAAAATGTAGTATTTGTTTATAATGGAGGATGTAACTGCAAATAGTCACAGAGGAAGACCTGCTACTATCTTTTAAAATTTACTTTACCAAAGAAAATATGGAGACAAGTCCATTTTTGCTCTTATGAAATTCATCACAAACATGAATATGCATCTTACTACACTAGAAAATGTGTTTTATAGCAATATCTTCTATGAATGATTGGAAACATATATTGAATTTCAAGTATTTATACTATCAAAGGAGTTTTCATTAAATTTCAATGTATTAATGTTATTACATAGCTTCTATTATTTTAGCTGTAATCCTTATTCTTGTAAAAGATTATTTACCATGGCAACTGATAAAGTTTCCAATTAGTTATTCCAACATGAAAAATGTTATCAGATCACTTGATTGGTTGCATTAGAGTGTGTTGAGGTATGACAGACATAAAGTATTTTGTTAAATAATGCATAATGCAGAATCCCAGTATCGATGTTTTACTTTCCATTTGTGGCACACATTGTAGTAAGGAGAAGAAATTCTCTGCTTGTTCTTTTCTCCAGTCCTCTGCTCCCACAATAACCAACTCCACACTCCCTCAGGCTATAGCCTAACAATGGTCAATGAGTCAATTGAACAGTAGCAGTGATGTAACAGTCCCTTTTCTGCATTAACTACTTCCTCTACATAAAATCCTTCATCTGCACAGAAATGCCCTCACTGAAAAATTATCAAATATCTGGAAAAGAAGTGAAAGTGGATGCCTGAATTTTCTGATACAGGAACAAAAAAACCTCTTGAGGATGCAGGGTAATGCTCGCTTCTCCCTTATACTATGGCACAATTTGATTGGCCAGCACATGACACTCAAATGTAAAGGAAGTACCGTACCAAGCTACATTTCCTGTTATAGGTATAAAATGTTCATCAAAGGTTTGTTTTAAGTAAATACTTGTGAAGTCATTGTCTATGATTTCCTACTCTTACCCTAAGAACAGCAGAAAAATTAAGAAGTTCGTCAAATTTAGTCTTTTACCAAGTGAAAACACAAATGAACAAACCTGATGGTAAAAATGTGAAGTAATCCTTTCCAATAGTCAATTTCCACCAATGGCTGCCTCTGAAGATTCAACTGTAACCTGACATTGTGCAGAATTCAAAAACAAATTGAGCATATTTTATGTGGAGATCACAAAGCAAACTTCTAAAATTGTTTTTTAGAGGATATTTTTTGTCCATTAAAAGCTAGAGTAAACAAAGAAAAAACACATATAGCTGGGAATGTTTTCCAAATAAGTCACCTGATTTGTGACCAGGAGGTCGTCAGGTAGTTTACTGTGAATATTGACAGATATCACTTCCAACGTCAAGTAATTCAGCTCACAGTTTACTCCACTGAGAATAACCCCTCCCCTCTTTTTTTTTTTCAGTAGCAGTAAATAGAAAGCACATTTTCAGAAATGGGTTTAAAAGATTAGCTAGTGAGTAAAAATATTCAAATTAGTTCAATTTTCACAAACTTTCTAAATAAACTAAGTAGCCTAGTAATGCAAGAACATTCTTCTGACTACAAATTATATGATAAATGAGCTATCAATCAGTAGAAAGGTATGACCAGTGTAATTCTTTCAAAGAGAAATGAATAGAAACTGACAAACTGAGAAAAGATTGAAACAAATTCAAAAGGCTTCTACCACCCTCTCTGGCTCACCTGAGAGCCAAACTCCACAGACTTGTTTAACTTTGTTTTTAATTTGTCACCTGAGTTTTGAAACTACAGTAGTAAAACAAAAGGGGAACTGACTTTCAAAATCATAAGAACAGCTGTGTCAGCTACAAGTTGTTATATTACTATCTTTCTGAATAGTAAGTTAATTATTTAAAAATTTAGAAGGGAGAGATACTTCACCACTGGTGAAAATTCCTAAATAAAAAATAAAACAAAAGGACTAGGCATATAAGAAATGTACCATGACATAATAAATGCCATTTATCATAAGTAAATAACTAACATAATACTTAATTTGGAAGCACTAAATCTTACTCTCTTAGATCAGAAACTAGAAAAAGAATAATTTTCAACACTTTTATTTAGCATATTCCTGAAAGTCCTTCTCAGAACAATTAAGTAAGAGAAAGAAATAAAGGGCATCCAAACTGGAAAAGAAGTCAAATTGTCACTGTTTACAGATGACGTAGTCTTAAATAGAGAAAATTCCAAAATGTCACCAAAAATATATTGGTACTAATAAATTCAGCAAATTTTCAGGATAAAAAGTCAACATAAAAATCACTAGTTTTACTATATTCTAATAACAAATTATCTGAAATAGATAAGAATATTGCTGCAAAATGTCAAGTGTGGTGGCATATGCCTGTAATTCCACCTACTTAGGAGATAAAAGTAGAATTGTGAATTTGAGGACAGCCTAGATTGCATAGTATGACTCTGCCTCAAATAATATAAATAAACAAATAAAAAATTTAAAAGTAGCTACAATGATGCCTAGAAATAATTTTAATCAGAAAAGTGGAAGGTAACTGTTGGAAAAATTACAAAAATGGGGCATACTGGTGAACCTCTGCAATCCCAGAACTCTGGGAGGCTGAGGCAAGAGGATTATAAATTCTACACCATCATGGACAGTTAGTGACTTAGTGAGACCCTGTGTCAAAATTTTAAAAGTAGCCGGGCATGGTGGCACATGCCTTTAATCCCAGCACTCAGAAGGCTGAGGTAGGTGGAGTGTTGTGAGTTCGAGGCCCGCTTGGGCTACAACGCGAGAGCAAGGCTGGCCTGAACTACATAGTGCGACCCTGTCTCAAAAAACCAGGGCAGGGAGGTTGGCTCAGTGGCTTAAGTGCCTGCCCTGGCAGGTGTGAGGCTGTGAGTTCGATCCCCGGTGCCGCAAAAAAAAAAAAAAAAAAAAAAAATTTTAAAAGTTCAGTGTGAAGGTCTTGAGTTTGATAACCAGTACCTCAAGACAGATGAATGAATGCATGAATTAATTAATTAATTAATTAAACATTTACATAATAGAGGAGACATAAAAATTAGAAAAATATTCCATGTTCATGATTGAATTAATCAATATTGTTAAAATGTCTATAGTAAGCAAAACAATCTACAGATCAATGTAATCTCTATCAAAATACTAATAGCATTCTTCATAGAACTAGAAAAATAATTTAAAATTTATGTGGAATGAGATACACACATACACAAAAAAACTCTGACCAGCCAAAGCAAATCAAAGTGGAAGGCATTATGCCACCCAGTTTTAAAACATGCAACAAAACTGTAATAATAAAAATAGCATGATATTGGCATAAATGATCATAGACCAGTGGAACAGAATAAAAGGATTAGCAGTAAACCTACACATGTATAACTAACTGACATTTGATGGAGGTGTTAAAAACATGTATTTGAGAAAGCACTGTCTCTTTTTTCATAAATCATGTCGGGAAAATTGGGTATCCATATACAGATAAATGAAGTTAGATCCCCATTGCTTACCAGTTGTAAAGATCAACTCAAAATGGGTTAAAGACATTTAGTGTAAGACATAAAAATACTAGAAGAAAACAAGGGGAATGCTTCAGTATACTGGAATGGACAAAGTATTTTTGGACAAGGCCCCAAAAGCAGAGGAAATAAAAGCAAAAATAGACAAATGGAATAGCACCAAACTAAAAGCTTCTGCAGAAGAAAGACACTAATCAACAGAGCTCAGAAACAATCAAAAGAAGGGAGAAAGTATTTGTAACATATATATCTCATAAAGGGTTGATGTCCAGAATATATAAGAAACTCCAAAGAAACCCATATGTACTTGACACTGCATGGCACCCCATTAATATGTACAACATTTATATTTTTATGAATTGGTTTAAAAATTAATTTCCAAAGCTCCCCCTGGTGCATACCACCAGCTGTGGTCTTACACTGACTCTATAAAAAAAAGGAGACAAAATAAACTTGTGCTATGTACACTACAACACAGGCCCAAGGCATAGTTTTTATCATGAGTAGAGAGGTAAGAGAATAAAGAAAAATAACTCGGACACTTAACTATTACCTGCTATTTTAGTGTTTGGGTTTTTAAATCAATGTTTTAAATTTTAAATTTAGGAGAGATTTAATTTTAGAGTTTACTGTGTTAGATCTTGAGAAAAATAAGTTTTTTATAGATAATTTTGAATTTCAAGATTAGTGCTGCCCATGCTTTTTTTCTTGGTTTCCAGACTGAACTAAAACTCAGATTTTTGAAATTAGCATTTAAAAAGACACTGCACTGAGAAAAAAATTCTACTTCTGAAAATTCAAAGTGATTTGCCCAAGAGATGTCACCATATATATATATATATATATATATATATATATATATATATATAGTATTAACATAAGCAATCTAATTATAACAGAAGGTCTGTATGCACAATGAAAGATTTCATTCTTGTAATCAAATTTCTAGAGTATTCATGCATATGCTGAGCATGTGTTTCTATTTTGCTTGTATTATTATAAATGAACATGAAATAGTTTGTCTTACATTTTACCTGCCAGACTAGATTACTAGCCCTTACACGCAAAGATTTGAGTTTTCCCTTACATTTAATATGAAGAAGTTGTTGTCATATGTGGAAAAAAGAGCAACAAATGAACATTGTTTTCCAGTTTTGAAAGAGTATTTCCTAAATCAAAATAGTTTCCATTTCTATAACTGATTTCAGAAGTGAGAGAACAGAGAGAAGGTGCAATAAGAAGTATTGCAATTTGGCTGTGTCATTTGAGAAGCATTAAAAAGCTAAATTTTAGATGGCTCAATATTCTTTTCATTCTCTGGAAGGCATCCTGAGTTTGACTGCAAAGAGAAAGATCAATAACTATTTTTTTAATCTCAAACAATAGTATTAAAACAGCATAGCTTAAAAAATGTACAGAACTGTACTTTTCAAACTGTAAAACCTATAAAATATTACCACAGAACACAAAACTTGAATTAATTAAATAAAGAGGGCTACTACTGTATTTCCGTTCATAAGCATATGTATTATAAATTCTAATTGTCCCCAAATGAATATAAAATTGCACTAGAGCAATACAAATTTAATGTCTTAAGAACATATCCTTTTATAAAAATTTCTCTTGAAAATAGTGAATGAGAAATACAGGAAAATTTCTATGGTATAGGGACATTATTTTCATGACTAATAGAACCAGGCATTACATAGACTAGTACCTACCAGTAAAAGGCTTTTTCATGTAGCCGTTAAAATCATACCTGGAAAGGGAAAGGAAAGAAGAGACATGAAGAAATAAAAAGAATAGAAGAAAAAATAGAATCAATTTTTTTTTGTAAATAGAGAGGGAAAGAGTGATTAAAGGGAGGTGAGGGAAATGGGAAAAAAAGAAGGAGCAAGATATATCATGTACAGGTACAAGCTCCCTATGATAAATGTTATCATTATGTATACTTAAAATGTATCAATAAAATAAAAAGAAAAAAATAAACAAATACTTACAAATAGTTTTCACCATGAATTTAAATCATAAAAGTAGGCTATATGGTCCTCTATATCCATAAGTTCTGTATCTTTGGCTGCACCAAACACATATCAAAAACATTTTTAAAAAGTATCTGTACTGAATATGTATAGATTTTTCTTGCCATTATTTTGAAAATAACATATAACATTTGCAACTAACACAACAACTACTTGCATAACATTTACATTGTATTAAATCACATAAGTAATCTAGAAATGAGTTAAAGTATAGAAAATGTTGCACGTAAGTCATATGTAAATACAATGACAATTTGTATAATGGGCTTGAGCCACAGATTTGGGTAACCTAAGTGTTCCTGGAATCAATGCCTTCCAGATACCAAGGGGGATTTCAGTACTCTGCAAAATACAGCTCACTATAAATAAAATATTCAAGTAAATAACTGTATATTTACATACATGTACTGGAATGACAGAGACCAAAATTTTATAGTGGTTACCAACAAGTTACAAAAATATGAGCAAATTCTATTTTTTTGTTTATTTCATTTTAATTAGTATACAGTATATAGTATATTTGTGATACATAATAATTATATTAATCTTAGAGGAATTAGTACATATATACATAGATTCCTTTTTGTTTAATTAAGTTTATTGGTACAGTTTAGGTATACATAATGATGACATTCATTATAGGGAATTCCTACCAGTGCATGACATCTTGATTCCTCTTTTTTCCCCCACTTCTGTCCTCTCCCTTCAAACCTACTCCCTTGCCCATTCAGAAAGCTCTGCTTCCATTTTATTCTTCTTTTCTCAATTTTTTATTTCTCTTCCTTCCTTCCTTTGCACCACTCCCTAATTCATCTTTTCCTTTTAAACAGTTTCTTTCTATTTCACAATATCTATTGTACATTTTGGCTCTTATTTATATTTTTAGTTTCTCACATTAGAGAGATAATGCA
This sequence comes from Dasyprocta punctata, assembly GCA_004363535.1. NCBI lineage: Eukaryota > Metazoa > Chordata > Mammalia > Rodentia > Dasyproctidae > Dasyprocta > Dasyprocta punctata. The sequence goes on from RJWM01002701.1 coordinate 75,283, forward strand.
ATATTTGCACATGTATCTGATTTATTTCACTTACAATTATGGTTTTAAGGTCCATTCATTTAGCTATAAATGTCTTAACTTTATCCATCTTTGTGGCTGAGTAATACTCAATTATAGTAAGAAAATCTTTTTTATGCATTCATCAACTGGTGGGCATTTGAGTTGCAATATATTCACACCAACATTTGTAATAACACAGTTTGTAATAGCTAAATCTTGGAATCTAGGGGCCATCTCGGAGGGTCCCTGCAGGTAACCAGCTTGGTCTGGAGGCAGTGGCCCCACACATGCTCCAGGAGTGGTAGTGGAGAATCCCCACTGGTGACCAGCCCAGGTTTGCAGGCAGCAGCCAGCCTCACCCAAGCATGCATGCCACCAGACATTAGAGAGCCAGTGCAGGCTGGGAAAAGCACCAGACAGCCCTGCACTAGTGCACACAATGGCCACCATCAGATATCCATAATCACCATTGCCTAGAAGAACCAGTCTCACATCAAAGAAATTGTAGCCAATACAGGAAGTGCCTGGGTCCCCAGTACTCATTTGTCCAGAAGAACTCAGGAATGTCAAGATGAAGAAGCAAAAGGCAGTCTTCAGCCTCCAACCAAAACAGAGCAAGTCCAGGAGAAGCAAACATGGCAGAGATTGAGAGTTGCACAACTGAAGTTTCTGAGGTGATGGAACCTGAAGTAAAGAAACAACTTCATGAGGCTATAAAAGAAATTAGAACAGAAATACTAGCTCAGGTAAAAGAAGAAATGAAAAACATAGTAAAAGAATTGCTAGGCATCTCTAAAGAAGACATAGATAAAAAAATGGAGCATAGGAAAATGAGGGAAACCTTGGATGAACAATACAAAAAAGATTTAGAATGCATGAAACAGACAGAAAGGGATATCCAGGAAATTAAAAACTCCATTGCAAGTTGGTAAAACCACTTGAAAGAAACTGAAGATAGACTTTCAAACCTTAAAGACAGGTTTGCAACTTGTGATCATGAAAGAAAAGATCTCTCAAAAATAACAAGGAACCTGGAAGTAACAATTCAACGGCTGCAAGATAACCCAAAGAAACATAACTTAAGAATCGAAGGCTTGAGTGAAAAAGCAGGGGTCAATACAAATGACATTAAAAGTCTATTTACAGAAATAATATCAGAAAACTTCCCAAGCATGGGAAAAGGAAGTGACATTCAGAAAAATGAAGCATATAGAATTCCAGCTAGCCATAATCAAAATAAATCTACACCCAGACATATAATAATCAAGATCCCAGAAATTCAACTCAAAAACAGAATATTAAAAGCTGTTAGAGAAAAGAAACAGATCATCTATAAAGGAAAACCCATCAAAATCAGGACAGACTTCTCAACACAAACCATCAAGTCAAGAAGAGCTTGGAGTGAAGTATTTCAAGTCCTGAAAGAAAACAACTTCCAACTAAGATTGATATACCCTACAAAACTATCTTTCAAAATTAACTGAGAAACAAGATACTTCCATGGCAAAGAACAACTGAAGGAATTCATGACCATCAAACCAACCATACGAAGAATACTGAAGGACATTCTAGAGAGAGAAAAAAAAAAAGACCACAGCTCCAGAAAAGTGGCAGAGGGGTATCATTGAGCTGGGCAGACAATTGAATGGAAAGAAAAAGTAGGCAGCCAATGGCAGAAAGGAGGCAGTGCATGTTGGCCTTAACTATTAACATAGATGGCCTCAATTCATCAATAAAAAGAAATGCAGGGAGAGTGGATCAGGAGACAGGATCCACCAATATGCTTTATACAAGAAACACATTGAACTTGAAAGGGGATTCGTAGACTGAAAGACAAAGGAGAAAGAACAATGCTTTCTGTGACAGAGAACCAGAAAGAAGTGGGGGTAGCTTGCCCATTAGCCACATAGTGGACAAGAAAAATATGGCATTTTTATCCAGTGGAAAGCTACCCATCTATAAAGAAAGATAACCACAAACCTCTTGTAAGTAAATGGATACAAATTAAGATTATGTTCATGAATGAAATGATCTAGAGTCACATGGGTGAACATCATGCTATCTCCCTAGTACAAAAAAACTAAAGTAGTTAGTAGGATTAAAAATATACACTACATATTGCAAAAATGAACGGGGAGGAAGTGTCTAAAAGGGGAAGGCAGTGGCCATTGTTAATCTAATATCGTGATTTGAATCCCATATTGTTTTCACTGTTCTGTTTAGTTTGGTTTTATTCTGTTTTGGTTTGTCTAATTTTATTATATTTGATGGCGTGGACAGCTATTTCAAAGTTAACAAAAAAAATGATGGTAGCCATTATTGATATCCAATCACCTTGTTTTGAAGCCCTGTATTGCTTTCATTGTTTTGTTTTGAGTGATTTTATTCTATTTTGATTTGTTTGATTGTGTTATGACTGATGATATAGGCAACTGCTTAGAAGATGACAAAAGACATTATGGTAACCACTGTTGTTTTGAAGTCCTCTATTGCTTCCACTGTTTTGTTTTTATTGGTTTTATTGTGTACTATTTTGTTTGATTTTATTATGCCTGATTGGGCAGTTATTTTAAAGATAACAAGAGGTATTATAAGAGGAAAGGAGGAAAGAAGGAAGGGAAAAAGAAAAAGAAATAAATTTGTATATATGTATACATAGGGTAGTTACAATGACTATACTAGTAAATGAACTAGTTATTGAAAAAGAACAGTTAATACTCATATGATTAGATCAATTTTACATGTCTATATCTGCTAATCTAAACCACCCTTTTGAAGGTAACAATATGGAATATTACAACCATTGTCAAATTCCTATCATCTTGTTTTATAAACCTATAATGTTATTGCATTGGATTTGTTGTTGTTTATTTGTCTCTTTTGCTTTTTGTTTTTCTTTTTTGTGTCTTTTTTCTCTTAAACAAAAAATTTAAGACGGAGAAAGAATTACAAGGTAGACAGTCAAAACAGGACTGAGCAAAAATATTTACTGTAGAATGAAAACAAAAAGCAGTGTTTATCGTAAAACTAAAACAAAAAGACCTCAGGCAATCATACATGGAAAGGACCAGAATAGGTTTCCAAAGGCACTTCATCTAGGGCTTTTTAAACACAAAAATGACTCTGTCGCAGCCATGTTGAGATCAACCTATGGGGTTACAAGTCAGAAGATTTGACTTAGAAGTGGGCCTATGGGAAGTTGGACTATGTAGCAGGCCTACATTTGCAAACACCATTAATTATAACTTTATTAAAATTGGCAAAGCAAAGACTTTTTTTAGAGAGTATGAATATCTTATTGGGCAAGAAAATCCTGTCAATCTAGTGAGACCTTTTGTTTGTTGAGTCTGTGGTACCCTGGCCTTATCCATGGTGTCTGTCACTGAATCTCCTCTGGCTGCTGGTCTGGTCTGTAACACTCTTTCAGAAAACTCTCCACAGTCCCCTCCCCTTGTGGGCCAGTGTCACTCTGACAAATCCTCTCATCTTCCTACCAAGTCCTGCTTGTCCTCAATACTATATTTTACAGAAACTGACCATTTCTATTACTACTGGGTGCCACTTGTTAGGATAGGTAAATGATATCCAAACCTCAGAAAATAGAACCTAAGTCCTATCATGCCTGCAGAAGGCTAGGAGTTCATTTTCTCTGAAAGTCTGGTTACATCCCTGCTTCACTTGCTATGTGTTTTCTGTCTCTGAAATGTAACTTATTCTCATTATTTGGCATTTTATGTCACTCTGAAATGGCCTCACTTAAACTCTAGACTCGAATTTCCATCAGGCCTTTGGATTAATTCACTTCTATTTTTACACCAAAGCAAACCCTACTCACATTAGATTCTGTCTGCTTACTTACCTGCCATATATATATGAGTACATATGATATATAAATTTATAATATATATTATACATAATATATACATTATATATATATATATATATATATATATATATATATATATATATATATTTATCTTGATCTAGATTCTTTCCATCATCCTCCCCACCTGCTACCTCTGGCTACCAACATAGAGGAGGAGCTTCATCCAAGCTTATTTTCCTTGCTGTGACTAGGCCTCAAAAGATCCACTAAGAAGGTCACATGTAGCTGTAGTTTGCCAATGTTGTCATAACAAAGTACCAAACACTTGGGAATGTAGATATCAAATATTTATTTTTCATGGTTCAGAGTCTGGGATCAAGAAGTTGGGAGGCTTAGTTACTTCTTAGCATTGCAAGGGAGGGATTTTTTCCAGGTCTCTTGACTTGGTTTATAGAAGGCTGACATCTCTCTACTTCTTCACATCATCTTCCTTCTGTACATATCTGTGTCTTAATTTCCTCTTCACATGAGTTCATATTGATTTAAAGTCCACCCTAATAATTTCATTTTAATTACTTTTTCTTATGGTTTAGATTTAAAATATCTACCAAAACTCATAAAGGCTTTATAAAGGCTTGGTGCCAGCTGATGGGCTTTTGGGGACATGGTTGGATCATGAGGGCTCTAAGCAGTTTAATCCACTGATGAGATAATTAGATGGTATTATTGGAAGGTGACAGAAGCAGGAGGTTGGGAGTGGATCATGGAGGAATGGCCTTAGGAAATATATCTGGTTTCTGGTCTCTTCCTCTCAGCCTCTTTCCCAGCTTTCCCAACAGAGTAAGGCAGCTTTCACTGCTGTGACCTTTTGCCCTGATATTCTGTCTTACTTCAGGTCCACAGCAATGGAATTAGACAAGCATAGAATGAAACCTGTGAAATAATGTACCAAAATAAATATTTTTCTCTTGTGTTGTTTTTCTGGAAAGCTAAATAACACATTTTTGTGAAGAGTCAGTGTCCAACTAAGAAGGTCTTCAATCTGAGGGACTGAGGTTTAGGTCCTCAGTGTGTAAGTTTTTGGGAAGACACAATTCAGCTCATAAAGTATGCTCATGTTCTCAATACCTGCTGATCATAAATGTCAGTGCCATGCCCTGGGGACCTGTGCACAGGCAGCTCATCATAAGTCAGTTGGAAAGAACTGGGAAAGCTAAACAAACAAAGTCAATCTCTTTAAACAAACAAACAAACCAATACTATAGCTGACATCCTATTATTATTTTTCATTTTCTATTTATGGGAAGTGATGTCTAACCCCAATTGTTTGGAATTCTTTTTAGAATTTGGAGTAATTGCTATCTCTTCATCTCAACTTGGATTTCTACTGAGTAATTTTGGGACAACAAAAAATGTCACATCTGATACACTATTATATTTCAGTGTTTCATTTTTAACTTCAAAAACAAGTTTTTTTTCATTTAAAAAAGTAAGTACTTCATCCTAGTAATCTTGCTGAAGTTCACAAAAATCAGGAAATGCATCTTTGCATTTTGGACAAATGAAAGCCTCCCTTACAAATAGCAAAGTTTTCCTTACCACACAGAGAGAATCCACGCTTTAGGGAGTACATACCTGCCTAGTCTTGCCTGGCATGCAAACAAAACTGTATCATCCAGTACATGTTGTACATCTCAACCAGAAAGAAAGCTAATCAATTCTCTACAGATATGTTCATTCTAATTCTGTGACACCAAGAAGTCTGTAAGTGCATTTTCTTGCAGCAATATGATATGGAAGGGTAAGGATGAACCAAATGAGGCAATATAAAGTCATGCCACACTCCTGAACCTGTTTAGTGAAAAAAATAATGCAACAACTTTGTAGTTTCTGACATTATTATTGTTTTCAATCCAGTATTGTAGACCCTAAGTGGCAAAATATAATACTAAGGGTATGTGTTGAATTCTAATCTTATGCAACAAGACTTCAATTTTCTGGAAGCAAATGAACAGTAATGCTCAGTCCAATTGCACATAAAGTTCGCTCTGCCAAGATCACTCACAGCCTTGCCCCCCTCTACTTCAACACTGCTACTTTATATATCTAACACATTATTGCCTCTCTGGCCTCAGTGTAGATGATTATCTTTTAGAAGCATGCATCTGACAATTTTTTGTGGTTATCAATGCATTATTACGGGTTTTATCATGCTGTGTTATAATATCAAGTTTGGTTGTTCATCTCCTTTGCCCAACTGTAAACCTTTAGGTGCAGGAACCGTATGTCTTTTAACCATCACTGTTCCCTAGTACTTAATTCAGTGCTTACCACATGACAGGGCCTCGAACTACCATCATGAATGAGTAGATGATATATTTGCTACTTTCAAATTTAGGTGGAAAGTAGATAATTATTTTATGCATATTTTTTTAAAGACTCCCAAAGAAACATTGTGTCCCATAGTGCTCCATGAGAAAGTCTATCTTTTGTAAATATTTTAAGTCTGATCTAGTAACTGGTACCATTGACTTTGTAAGTGTCCAGAAGAGTGTGGCTAGAGCAAGAAGTTAGTAGAAGAAAAGATTTTTTCTAAACCCTAGGGTTCAGAAACATGATGGAGATTGATAATACAGAGTTAAGAGCTTGAAGTCAAGCAAGATCTGTAGCCTTCAAAAGTTAAGCATAAGCAAGGACATCCCATTGTGCTCACAGTGAATGGTTCAGTATGATCAGCATCCCATCTTGACAGCTTTAAATGGCTGGTGGCTCCAGAAGTAGGTTAAGGTGAAGTTTAAGAGGAACTAGATTAAGGCCATCTATACAGAAGAATAACCTCTAATGTATAAATCTTCAAAGCTTGTCCAAAAGAAGATTATGTTACTTAAGATAGCATGATTTAAGATGTAAGCTACATGGAACCAATATATAATGGATCACTGACATGGGAAAGAAAATGTACTGGCTACGTTGAGAGTTTATTCTGGCAGTCTGACTGAGATAGGAGAACAGTTCACCAGAGCTATTGTTGTTTCTCAAGGTGTCTTGCTGAATCACATGTGGTGTCAGAAGAATAGAGAATTTTCTTGAAAAATGAATACATTACATTCACTACACATGTTAAACTAGATGGAAATGAAGCTGAACAGTGAATAAAATGTAAACAGTTCTTGATTTATTCAGAGACTTCAGGCACTGACAAAAAAAAAAACCTGAAAATCTTGTTCTGCAACCTATGGATATTACATTTACATCTGAGAAAAATTGGAGCCTGTTTAGCTATTGTAATCCAGATGTTTTATGAAAACTGTAGTCTCCAATAAACCATCATTCATGAGAAATTACACCTTTGCTTTATATTGTGAGTTCAGAAATACACATATCAGCTTTTCCTTCCACATTATTTTTATAATATAAAGATAAAACATAGCAATGCATTTGGGACAAACATTGAAATCCCAGCTCATAAGAATGTGCTAAAATAATAAATGTATTATTTCAAAACCTTTCCTGTAGATCATGGTACTTGAAGTTAAAAGACACTTTACCTGAATTGCATTGTGCATTGAATTCTATCAAAGTTTTAAAATCCAATTATTGAATAACATGGTATTTGCACTTCAAGAATTAAATCACAATTCACTTTAAAAAAGAGACATCTGAGAATCAGACTCTTTGAAGTAACTGTATCAAATCCATAACTTGAAAACTGTGTTAGTGCCATTGGCTCAGTTTTTAATAGGAAGACAGGACATATCTAACACTTTTGCTGCTAATTAGCATCACTTCACAGGCTCAGTACAAAAGTCAACTTTTCAATAAATAGCATAAATGAACTCACATTCCTCCCCTCTACGCATGGAATTTTTTTGTAGAACAAAATAAGAAAGAAATTCATAGCTTTGTGTATGTGCCTATCTCTGTAGTCAGTTTATTTTTTTAAGAATTCACTATGTACTATGTGGCTTAAAACTGATAAAAACTACTTGGTCACTGAAATATCCTTATATAAATTATTCTAAACTTCAAGTGAGGATTCTGAGTTTAGGGAGATTAAAAAATGGCTAGTCAGTTTTGGAGCTGGGATTTGAATCTAGACTTCACTCTAAAGCCTGATTTTCTATTACTGCGGTACTTTATTCTTTTCCCTATGAACTCACATCTAACTCTCAAAGATTAGGTGAAAAATGTATAAAAATTATTAAAAGTTTAGAAGTAGAGTGCATAATAGATACTGAAAAAGCTAGAATTATTTAACAAAGAGAATAGAACTAAAAAATCTTTAATGTAGCTATTTTTGTACTGTCTCCTCTCTTACTTGTCATAAAACACTTGGAAATAAAGTTCAGAAAGTTAGAGCAAAGAAGTAGATATTTCTACTATTTCCATTATTCTGTTCTCTTCTTTTAGAGGGAGAATTTAACTTACTTGCTCACCTCTTAAATTTAATTACACTGTAATTGCACTGGTCAAAGAAATGAGGGTGGATGGAAAATGTACCATTTATGTACACGGATTGTCTTTGTTCCATTCTGACCCACTGTTTCCTACCAGGACTGCTGAAGGAGTAAGTTTGAGGTGCATTGTTATAATAAGATACAGTACTGAGATTGTAGTACTTTCATTTCTATGTCAAAATCTACCCTATTCACACTGAATAGGTCCTATAACTCCGTAAATGCAATGTGTCTTTCCTAGAACGACTTCCTATCAGGAAGCATAGGCATTTTCTCTAACATATACACATATTTTCACTGTCTCAATTGTATGTGAAATTCTGTCATGACATATGATACGTTATTACACATTTTTGTCTTTAAAGTGCAAACACTAATGGAAGGGTTATATGTAGGACTTTTTCAATTTTCAACATTTTATTTCTTACTAACAGTAATTTCATGTGAAAATTAGGGATGAATTCGGATAATTCTAGGTCAAAAAAAAAAGACAGGAAGAAACTCTAAAATAACCAATACTGACAGAAACAGAAGAGTGATGCAAAGGAGAGTGTTGAAAATCAGAAAATACAAATTTCAGTGCTTCTATAAATTAAGGCTGGGCTCCAAACTCTAAAATTCTATAATTTTACTTGTAACTTAAAATACATGAGATATGGTAGCAACTGGACATTTTCATTTTACTTTAAAAATGACATTTTATTTAGTCTTGTTTAATACAAAAAGGCATGAAATGAAAACAAATTTCCAATAATGTCCCAGCTCAGAAAACCACTTTTGATAGGAAAAAGCAATATGAACACATGGTGTGAATACTGAACCAAAGCCTGACCACATTTTCCTCCATTCCTCTGTGTTTTTGATTAAAGGTAACTGCTATTAACCCTGTTACCAAGGTTTGCTTCCAGGAATGAGTTAGGGAGACTTACTTCCTTTTCAATTTCATTGAAGAGTTTGAGGAATGTTGGCATTAAGTCTTCCCTAAACTTCTTGTAGAATTCAGCAGTGAATCCATCAGGACCTGGACTTTTCTTTGTTGGTAAGGTTCTAATTAAGTTTTCAATTTCATTAGCTGAAATTGGGTTATTCAGCAGTTTTACATCTTCTTGATTCAGCTTTGGTAATTCATAGGCCTCTGGGAATCTGTCCATTTCTTCTGTGTTATCAAATCTGTGGGATTAAAGGTTTTCAAAGTAGGTATTGATGATCTTCTGTATTTCCACAGGGTTTGTGGTGATTTCACCCTTTTCACTACTTGTTGCATGGATTTGAGTTTTTTCTTTCCTCTTTTTGATACAGTTGGCTAGGGGTTTATCATTTTTACTTATTCTTTCAAAGAACCAACTCTTTGATTCACTAATTCTTTGTATTTCTTTCTTAGTTTCAATTGCATTAATTTCTTCTCTGATCTTTATAATTTCCTCCCTTTTTTGGGCTTTGGACTTGACCTTCTCTTCTTTTTCTAGAAGTTTGAGGTGCATCATCAGGTTGTTTACATGTGTTCTTTCCATTATTCTAATGTGGGAGATTAGTGCTATAAATTTCCCTCAGAAGACTGCTTTCATTGCATCCCACAGGTTCCAGTAATTTGTATTTGCATTTTCATTCGATTGTAGATATTGTTTAATTTCTTCTTTAATTTCTTCTGTGACCCATTGATTGTTTAGGAGAGTATTATTTAATTTTCATGTGTTTATGAGGTTCTTGTGGGTTTTTTGTCATTAATTTCCAATTTTATTGCATTATGATCAGATAATATGCATGGAATTATTTCAGTTAATTTGCATTTACTTAAACATATTCTGTGAACTACTATATGATCTATTTTAGAGAATGATCCATGTGCACCTGAGAGGAATGTGCATCCTGATATTTATGGGTAGAGCACTCAGTACACACCTACTGGGTCCACTCATTCACAAGTTTGATTCAATTCTGTTATTTCTTTGCTGATTTTTGTTTGGTTGATCTGTCTCTCTGTGACATTGGGGTGTTAAGGTCCCCCATTATAACTGCATTATTGTTTATTTGGTTTTTCATGTCTATTAGGATTTGTCTTACATAGTTGAGTGCTCCCATATTTGGTGCACATATATTTATGATTGTAATCTCTTCCTCCTGAAGTTTCCCCCTACTGCAAACATAGTAGCTACCCCTGCTTTTTTTGGGCTCCTGTTGCATTGAGTATTGTATTTCATCCTTTGATTTTTAGTCTGTGAATTCCCTTTTGTATTAAATGTGTTTCTTGTACACAGCATATTGTTGGATTTTGTTTCTTAAACCACTCTGCCAGTCCGTTTCTTTTTATTGGTGAGTTGAGACCATTTGCATTGATTGATATAACTAATATGTACTGGCTCATCCCTGTCATGGTATCTTTCTGTTGTTGGTTGTCTACGTTTTCTGTTTGTTTGCCCTGCTTACTGGTTTCCTTTTGTTGTTGTTCTTAAGATTGTAGCTATCTTTGTCTCTTTCTAGAGTGTCTTTCAGTACTGTTTGTAGTGTTGGTTTGGTGACCATAAATTTCTTCAGTTGTTCTTTGTCATGGAAGTATCTTACTTCTCCACCAATTTATAAAGAGAGAAAACTATCTTTAGGATACAACAATCTGGGTTGAAAGTGTTTTTCTTTCAGGATTTGAAATACTTAACTCCAAGCTCTTCTTGACTTGAAGTTTGTCTTGAGAAGTTTGCTGTGATTCTCATAGGCTTTCCTTCATAGGTGATCTGCTTCTTTTCTCTGACAGCTTTTAGTATTTTGTTCTTGTGCTGTATTTCTGATACCCTAATTGTTATATGTCTGGGTGCAGATTTATTTTGGTTATGGTTCATTGGGGTTCTGTATGCCTCATTTACCTGTATATCAGATTCTCTTCCCATGTTTGGAAAATTTTCTGCTACCATTTCTGCAAATAGTCTTTTCAGGTCATTCGTATTGACTCCTGCTTTTTCATTGATGCCTATTAATCTTATGTTATTTCTCTTGGCATCATCTTGCAACTATCGAATTGTGGTTTCCTGATTCCTTATTTGTCTTGGTTACTTTTCCCTCATTTCTGGGACAAAACACCTTACAGCCAAAATTGGGGAAGGAAAAGTTTATTTAGCTTACAGTTTTTGGAGGTTTCAGCCATAATCAGCTGGCTCCAAGGCAGGGTGGCATGGCATGGGGGCAACACTTCAAGGCAGCAGCCAGAGCAAAAACAGCCAGAGTTAAAGACGGCAAGAGCAAGCCTCTTCTCCTCCCTTATATTGTGCACAGGCCACCCCCTCTCTCCAGGGTGGGTATAGCTTCACAAACATACTTGCCTTCCTTTGCACACGATGAGGCTATTTACAAAGTAAAAACCCTGGCTCCCTGCTGAGTCTCTCAGTCAAACTTCTGACCTCAAATTGACACAACAAACAGATAATTACTTGTGCTTTACACCCCAGGTTGGAGAGCTGTTGAGTTAGTTAATTAAGCTTCTAGACTTCTCAAGTTGACACAATGTATAAACCATAACATTATTTTTAAGAGATCTTTGGTTTCATGTTAATAAGCTTCCATGCTGTCCTCAAGGTCTGAGACTCTCTCTTCAGTTTTGTTCAAGTGGTTTTGCCAACTTTCCATGGAATTTTTCATTTCCTGAATTTCCCTTTGAATCTGTTTCATGCATTCTATTCGTGTCTTATTTTGTTCAGTCAAAGTTTCCATCATTTTCTTATGTTCTTCTATTCTTTTATTTTGATCTTCTTTAGATACACACAGCATTTCTTTCATAATGTTTGTCATTTCATTTTCTAGCTGAGAGATTATTTCTGATCCAATTTCCCTATAGCTTCACAGTTGTTTCTTTACTTCAATTGCTATCATTTCAGAAAGTTCAGTTGTGTGATTTCCTGTGTGTCCCATTTCAGTGTCTCTTGGGTTTGTTCTCAGTGGGCTGGACTGAGACTGCATCTTGCTCTTTTGTTCTGTCATTTTCTTCTGGGACCTGTATGGCTGGGCAGGCAGCCTCCCGATGGATTGCACTGGAACACTGTGCTGGGTAGAGCTTCAATCCTCCAATATCCCTGTGGCTAGCCAGGGCACACCCTTAGACTATGGCACTAGATCCTTGTGCTCTGTAGTCTGTGAGGTTGGCTGTGTGTTCCCTTGATGTACTTGGCTTGCTCTGGGATGCTGGGATGGACAGCATTGGACAGTTGTATCTTCCCTGAAGCTAGCAGGGGCACACCCTTGGAGTTTGTTGCTGGGGCCTAGAACCTGGCTGTGTAGTGTTCAGAACCTCTGCAACCCAGGTGGCTAGCAGGGATGCACCCCTGGGGTGTGGTCACTGGGGCCTTGTGCCTGGATGGGTGGAGTTCAGAATCTCTGAGACCCAGGTGGCTAGGCGGAGTGCACCCCAGAGTGTGGCACCACCAGGATCTTGCATCTGGCTGTGAGGAGTTCAGAGCCTCTGGTGTGCCCCCAGCATATGGTGCCAGGGTCTTGCTCCTGGCTAGGCAGAGTTCGCAACCTCCAGGACCTGTTGCATGGCCACACCCCTTAACTGTGGAGCTGGAGCCTTGTGTTCTAATGGGCAGAGTTCAAATTCTCCATGGCCCTGTGGCTACTTCTGGCCACCCCCTGGTGAGCAGCTCTGAGGCTCTGGGCTGGGCTGGGCTCAGTACCACTGTGTCCTGTGAGGATGGCTGGGCATTACCCTGATGGATTGTGCTGGGATGCTGGGCTTGATAGAGCTTGATCCTCTGTGCAGCTAGTGAGGGCTTACCCCTGGAGTATGGCACTGGACACCTTACTGGGTGGAGATCAGAATCTTTGGGACCCAGGCGGCTAGGCAGAGCACACTGCGGAGTGTGGCACCACCAGGACCTTGTCTGTTTGCCAAATCTTAGAATTTTCTTTGCTTAGAATAGGACAAAAATACTGAATCTAACATATTGTCTTAATGTTTCCAGAAATTATTGTGTAGGTTTCGTTTTGTTTTGCTTTGCTTTGTTTTTCTGATAATGTTCCTAAAGAAGTCTCTGTTTTGGTTTTAGGTGGAACTTGAAATAATGGTTCAATATAACATTAAAGAATTTAGTTTGCCACTACATAAATAAGTGGAAAAAAGCATTATAGTCTTAGTTCACTAATTCAAAAAAGAAAATATAACTTTTTTATATTACTGCATAATTTTTATTATAGGTTTTTATTGGACAAGATTAAAGGTACCTAAGCCATTTTGTACTTACTGACCTCAACCATTTCCATAGGGCTAACCTAAATTCTTAGGGAGAGCTCAAGTGAGAGTTGGGCTGTTTACTTCAAAATAGGAAGTCTATTCTCACTAACTTCCAATGAATTTCCATTCATAAAATACACACTAAATGGTCCAATACTTAGACCTGAAGCCAATCTGAGATCTATCCTTTCACTATCCTACTCTTCTGTCCTTCTTTAGTGTAAGGAAGTGGCAGGACTATTTTACCCTATTATATTGAACATTGTAGGACATTGGGCCTACTGATTCTGGGTACTTCCAGAATATGGACAAATTCCAAGAGGCTGTCTGAAGCTCTTCTGCCTAGAAGTAAACAATAATATTGACTCATTCCCTAGAATATTAATTTGGCAAATAAGTCATTAGGCTTAATATTTAAGCTCTTTTTCTATCCCTACCATCTCTCATTTTATGACATATTCCACAGAATTACCTAGTATGAAATGAAATGTAATCAATATTTGGACCAGGCAAATTTTACCAAGATCAATCATATTAATTTGTATATATTACACATAGTCTAATGTTTAGTACCTGTGACTTAAATTGTGAAATTCAAGAACCAATGAACATCCTTCTCATTTTCTCTTCCCTTTATGCTATTATACCTTCCCTGACATGCACAGAATGCTTAGCTGATTGGATTTGAAAATGAACTTTTTATAAAAAAAAGTATGAGGAAATACATGTGGCTTATCTATCACAATAGTTTCCAAAACCTTTGACAACATTCTGGGATGTTTCTCAACCAAGAGGTAGTATGAATAAAATGTTAAGGTGTCCTTCAAAGTTTTAAAATTCATGAACTAATTACCATTGCTGTTGAAGTTTCACAACCACATCCTTCATAAGTTGAGCAGTTTATAATTCAAGGAATTGGAGCAGTTTACAATTCAAGCAATAGAATTTAGTATGGTAGGGCTGCTCTAACAATATACCACAAACTAGATGGCTTGTATTTTTACATCTTTAGAGGCTGGGATGTCTAAGTTAAGACATCAGCAGACTTGGTGCTTGGTGAAGGCCCAATTTCTGGTATATAGAGACTGCCTTTCTGCTGACTCCCTATGTTCTGGAGGGACAAATCAGTTCCCTAATGCCTCTGTCACAAGTACACTAAACCATTCATGAGGGTGGAGCCCTCATCTCATGACCTTATCACCAAGCAACAGCTTCACCTATGGTTCTCACATCTGTGTTTAGATTTCAATACAGAAACTTTGAGGGGACACAAACATTCATACCACAGCAAACTCTTTCAAATGCACAGTATCCAAATCTCTGCATGACACATACAGCTTGCTAACTTCTAGAAAAACATCTGTTGACCTGAAAAAAGCTGACAGGGAGAGAGATTCATTCTTTGATTTTGGCTTATTAAATCCTCAAGCATTAATAATTCCTGGAATTGTTTTACAATATTTCAATTTGAAATAATCTTCATTGTCAAAAAAAACATGCAAATAAGCCAGTGACAACAGACTTATAAACATCTTATTTCAGGAGTTTTGTAGTTGGTACAAAATGTCAATCAGCTTCATTTTTTAAAAAGTCAGGTGAAAAGCTTCACAAATAAATTTAGTTCACCAAAAACAAACCTTTAAAGAAGACAGTAAATGTTGAAACCAGCTATCACCATGAGTACTCCATTTTCATGGAGGAAAAACTTGAATCAGACATATCGACAGACTGAGAGCAGTATCAACAAGGGCAAAGGAGAAACTTAGTTCCTCAGTAATCAAAGTGGAGAACTTTTAAGATAAGGAGTCTAGGAAATGTTTCATCTAGAAAAAGCACATACCCTGAGTGCACTAAGGCTGAAGCAATTACTGAAATGTCAGAGCTGCACATTGAAGAGAAGCTATAAAGATTCTTATAGAAAGTGACAGTTCTGTGTGTGTGTATGTGTATATACACATGTGTATGCATTTAAATTCATTTTACAAATGTTTTAATTTAACATATACTTTAGAGACAGTTCAGAAATCTTTGTGATAGATAACATCAGGAATGAAAGACAAGCAACTGAAACATTGAAAGAAGCTTCTCTGGGACGTTAATGCTTTGCTGGGACTGACATTTTGAAGCTACAAAAAGTGACTTGATAGCTGCAGTGAAGCACTGAGGATGTCTTGTCCTTGGGGAGAGCTAACACAGTGATATGGAAAGGATAAACAGGGAAACTTAACGTACTGGTGCTCTTTGGCCTCACTGAGCATATTTCAAGGGAAATTTCACAGCCTCTCAAAACTGACTTGAAAATGTATACAACCATGGAGAAGGACAAAACATAAAGTACCATGACTTTTAAAATGTTTCTACATTTTCACCTTGATTTTTCAAAAGTTTCTATGCTCATATTTCAAAAATATTTTATTTTCAAACAATTCCTCAAAAAATGAACCTCAATGAAATACATTTTTGGTTTTACTTGATTTCCATAATAATATTTCATAAATGTGTCAACATTTTGAATTAAAGAAAAGAATGTTTGTGCAGGCAGAAAGGCTTTCCAATCATTAATAAGGTCTGTCCTAAAATTTTTCTTCTCTAAAATTTCCTATTAATTCATCTGTATTTGCATTTAGGAATTTATCATCTCATTTGAAGGATGATTTTATAATGCATTATGAACAAGTTCTCTATGAATAATCCTGGGTTTCATTATGTGTACAAGCAGAATGTAAATTTATGAAATTAAGGAAAACTCTCAAATTTTGAAACTATATTTATCATGAACAATTGCTGGCAATTTTACAGTCATCCAATGTGCTCCTTTGTGCTGGAGGAAAATTGTAAACAGATACAAAAATAACTTAAAAGTTATGCATGTTAATGGAGCATCATGTAATGTTCATACCTGCATACACTGCATAATGTTTACATTAGGTTAAAAAAACTATATACTGAAATGTTTATCGTATCTTTATGACAAAAATCTTTCATAGTTTTCTTTCATCTAGTTTTTTGAAGTGTACATTATTTATATCTAGAGTGATATACTGTGCAGTAGTACATTCCATGTTCTTGCTCCTAACTGTAACTTAGTACCCACTAATAAACCTTCCCCCATCCCTTCGCACTCCTCCTGTCCTTGGCCTCAGGGAACCATCGTTCTTCTCTCAACTTATATGAGGAAAAACCTTTTTAGATTCTACTTATGAATGGGGTAATGTGGTACTTGTCTTTCTTTGCTTGACTTTTTTTTAACTTAACATAATGATCTCTAGTTCTCAATGATGTCATTCTTGCTCTTAAGTAAATGTACAACCTCAGATTATTTTAAAGCACAATAAAATCTAATGTAAGTAATATGATATAAACTAAGCACAGGATAAAGAAAAATACAATAGACTTAGTGTACTTAATATTACTTGAGAATTAATATATTTTGATTCAGGATAGGTTCAAGTTGGGGAAAACAGCCTACAAAAAAAAAGTTCTTATTAGTTAAAGAATAGTTTATGTGATAATATGAACAACGTCCTTTAACAACAGGATTTTGTCCTTAACAGGAAGCTGACATTGAGTTGGGCATATCAACGTAAGAATGAGGCAATGTGGAACACCACGCATCCTCTTTCAGTTCTGACTATATATTGCAAAACCAAATTTCAAAATTGCTATAGTAAATGAGTCAAAATATAATAGTAGTTTGTTTTGTCTCAAACATTTGACATGGTTTTGCTTATAATAATGTATCATATCCAAGTTAAGACAAGTATTTTTAGTATAAATTTGTGATATATAAAAATTATATTCTTTTCGGAGAATCTGTACATATGCATGTGTAATATTGATCAATTTTATGCCTGCTTCTTCCCCTGTGCTTCTCACTTCCTCTTTCCCCAGATACCTATCCATCTCCACAGAGTCACCTTGCCTATTTCAAGCATTCATGGTCTACTTTTACAACCGCTTCACATTATTTTAATGATATATCAAATGTTCTAAAGAACACAGACAGTTCTTAATCCTCTTTCTCAAACAACACCCATCCTCTTGTATCTACCTTTGTATAAGAAAAATAAATATGCTTACAACTATGTAGACCCAGGAAACCAATATGCCTTTTTGTAAGAAAACACTGGGGTAATTAATTTTTGCTCCTGTAACAATGGCATATGATTTGGTTGTTTTCTACTTTCAGAAAATGTGTTTGAATATGTGCAGAATTTGGTCAAAAGTACAAAACTAGTAATTGTTTTGGTTCTCAAGTACATTTTAGCAATAATAAAATCCCTCCCATGGGAAAAAAGAAAAGAAAAATAAAATTTATTTGTCAAAGATATCATGAAGAAATATAAGTGCAGATTTTATTCTTTTATAAGTTGCTTGGCAGATCACATAAACTGCATTTATCTGAAAGGCTATGAAAGCTATTTTAATAAGGGACATAATCATTATATATCTTATCCTCTATTCTTGATAATTACCACATTTTATTTTTCTGATTATAAAATTAATTCACACATTTAAAATATGCAAAAAATTACCAATTAGTCCAACATCTAAACAACTTGGTTCACATTATTTTTTAGTATTGTATCTTGAGATTTTCAAGATAATAAATATTATGATTTACCTATGTAAACCTATATCTTGGTTTCATTATTAAAAATTTTATTTGATAGCCAGTGCTATAATAAAGTTTGCTAAAGAGAGAGGATCACATTTCTAACACTTGAGTTTAGTAAGTGAAAAGTATGGGGTGGTGGGAAATTATCGGGGACCCGGCCTAGATCCCCAATCTTCCGAACGAGTGTATGGCGAGGGCTTAAATAAATGAGACAAGTTGTATGATTTTAGGGTTCCAGGAGGATCAAAGCCCCTGCAGAGTTCTTGACTCTGCAGCTATCATGAGGGCTAAGACAAAGAGTTTCTCTGGATCACCCGTATATATTTTCAAATAGACAAAGAGAGGGGATACTGAGGGAGGTGCTGAGGGTGGTGCCAGAACTGAACAGGACTTGGGAGTCACTTCAAGGACATCTCCAAGGAGGAAGGAATGCCAGGAATGGAGAACTATGTTATCTCCAAAATGGCCTTTGTGATGGGACTGTGATGCCCTGCAGAGTAAGATGCTTGCAGGGCAGTCTCTATTAACATAATTGATTATGGAGCCAAGATGTCCTCAGCTGCAACCGTTTTTACCTTGCCTTTTGAGGTATCTCTGACCTCATTGGCCACTACAGGCCTCGATCAGGACCAGTGATTCATAGAATTTCCTTACTATGAATCAGCTCCCATCGCCAGGCAAGGGGCCTAGGCCTAGGACAGGCTCACAGATAAATAAAATGCCAATTAGTAAATTTTAAATCCTGCTCAGAACTGCTTCATAGCAGTCTCCAACAGGAAATATCTGAAACAAAAGGAGATAATAGAAAATCTACATTTCCGGAACACATACTGAAGAAAGCATAGTCACTGACCCTGAAAAACGAGACTTAGGATTGGGGAATTTCATTAAGCATTTTCAAGATTCTGGTCTGGAATGAGAATTTGTCTTAGTTACTTTTCTAGTCACTGGGGGAAAATACCTGAAGGAGGAGAGGTTTAATTTGTTCGTGGTTTATACAACTTTCAGTCCTTGCATGATCTGGCTCTGAGGAAGGATGTTCTGGCACAGGGGTATGGCAGAGGAGAAGCTGCGTGCCTCACTGTGCCTGGAAAGCAATGATCAATCACAAAAGCAGAAGCTGGGAAGGGAGATATAGCTTTCCTGGTCATGCCCACACTGATCTGCCTCTGTGAACCAGACCTCTCCTCCTAATTGCAAGTCAACTGTAAGCCCCATAATTCAATCACCTTCCAAACACCACACCTATGATCACATATGGTTCTTGGGGGTCATCTAGATATAAACCATAATGGAGGCCTAGTTGGTAGAGCATACTAGGCTGGTATGGTTGAAAAGTAAAATAGGATTTTGGAATACAAATAAAATGTTCTTTACAGTTAAGGAAAAGGACTCATGTGTCTAGCCTGTATAGGAATAAAAAAAAGTACTTGAAGAAAGTTGTATTTGTTTATTTATATTGTATGTCTTACAAAAGCAATCTTAATATGTGATTTAAAAGTAAAAATTTAATTGATAAAATATGAGTTATCAGTTTTAAATTCTACTTCAGGGACACAAAAGTAAATTGAAATCTATGTTTGATCTTATGAAACAGCTGTTACAATTAGTTTTGTCACTTCTAAATGATTCATTTAACAAAACAAATCATATTTGATAAGCACATAAATTCACATATTTATTTCCATGGCTTATCAGTCTTACTTGTCTAATATGGCTTATCAATCTCATTTGTCTAAATAAGAAAAATTTTGATAATTGGCTTTTCTACAAAAGATACTAAATTGATCTTTACAAATAATTGTGCATATGATAATAGTTATATGACTACTTTTTGAAGACAATGTCTTCATTTTAGGTGTTAAAAACTATTTGCTTCTCAATGAAATTAAGAACTTAGGACAGAGAATGCTTACGTGCTGAACTTCTTTAATTTTGCTACATAATCATATTAATTATTATTATTTTCTTTTTAGATTAAAGATTTTGTAGCAATATACTTTTTCTAAAATCATTTAAGGGACATTCTCTTTTAGAAATGTGGCTGAGAATGATAGAAAGTAATTTCTTGCAAAATCAATATGGAATAAACATTAATCAGGAATAATCACTTAAGGCCATAGGAAATACCCATTACTTTATGCTCTGGTGACAAGAGTAAGTGAAAGATGATTGTTTTGGGCACTTATTGTAATTATATTTTAGAGGACACTAACAAAAATCTTGCAGAGGTCATTTTTTAAGTAGCTGGACATAAGAAAGTATAGTTGAATCAAGTCATAAATGCTCATTAAGTCATGAATACCCATTGTTAGTCATTCAGGTTAGGATATGCTGAGGGAAAATTGACAAATCTCATTTCTGAAGAAAATAGTTATACACATGCAGCTTTGAAATTTACCTTTTAAAAACACCTGGAAAAGTAAAGAAGCAAGAATGAAAAGAACTACAGCAGCAACACTGAAACCAGACAATGGTTTTATTGTCATAATATAAAACACAGGAAACACTAGTTAGATATATTACAGTTTAGGTTTTTGTACTCCATAACTACTAATTAAGAATAAATAAGGACTAAAAAAGGGAGAAAGTGAACTTGGGTCATACGCAAATCCATTGTACAAAATGCAGACCTTAAAATTCTAGGCCTTGGAGTAAAATCCATTGAGGAAAAATGACACAAACAGCAGAGGAAAGATAGTGATATAGGAAAAATGATCCCAGACCCCCAAATGATATGGGGGAATGAAACTCTTAACCTACTATATGTTCGGCGCGAGTTCGTGTTCTCTAAAAATCGAAGAATGAGTTTTAGGAACAACGGAGGGTAAGAGCAGAATATATTTATTGAGGGAAAGAAAGCTTCTGTCTGAGGGTCAGAGGGGGCCCGAGTGGGTTGCCAAAGACTCTGTCATTTTTAGGGACTTTTATACAGTAAAACCATGAGGTTAGACGGGTCCAAGGCGGGGAAAATGGGAATCTGCAAGGTGGGCATAAGGTGGGACATAACTACAGTTAACCAATAAGATTAATTGCTCAGGTAAAATTGATTAAATCAAGGACAAATGAGGAAAGGAGTCACGTAGTAAGCAAGGGATGTTTAACGATAATGACTCTTCCGGTAAAAGGGTGAGATGCTGATTCCTGACTTCCTCAGGGTGATATAGAACTATTTAGAATATCAATCCTTAGGATCTGCCTTTTGTCTTGATATCTGGCCCACAGCAGGAGGTGTCTGTCTTCTCAGAGGTTACAAAGTATCTGAACTTCTGTACTGGTTCCTTTGAGGGCCCAGCCCTGTCTGACTGCCTATAATATTTTTGTCTAACTCACTTTTCCTGTAGCAATAGGATATATTAGATGCTTGTACAATGGAAAGACAAATTAATATTGATATGACTAGAAAAGAATACTAAAATAATAAAAGAAAATATATCATGCATTCAGTGCAAGATACTGCTTCTGAGTGAATAAAAAGTAAAATTACTCATCATAGCAATGACAAATAATAAACTAGTGATACTAAGATATTCTGATGAATTTAACAAATTTCAGCTCCTCATCACCAAATTTCAGAAACCTATACAGAAGAAGCTAGATGTGCAGAAAAATGCAAGATGATTGCAAATCTTTGTTAACCAGCACTAAATAACAGAATAAAATGGAATGGGACATTTAATTCTAGTGTTGCTATGGTCTCCATCTTAAGAACTTTTAGTTTAAATGCAGATTTAGGAAAGTTAAAATGTGATAGAAAATACATAGTATTTCTGGTCTCAAGAGTATGAGACTCACTAGAAAATAAGAGGGAAAACTCGTAAAGAGCTAGAAAGGCACTATCCCAAATTCTTTGCATAAATTCTGGTCAAATCTTTGAACCTGAAGTACAAAAATACATAGCACATGCTCAAGCTAGAACAACTGAGATTGAGTTGCCAATTATGAAATACTTGTTGTAATTTGAGTTGAATGAAGTTAATTGACTTCTAAAATAAAAATAAAATGTCAACTCTCACTTAAGAAGCAGTATTTTCTTGATCTAAACTGTCACTCAAAAGTCTATGTTCAGCAGTGAGGCTCTTAGAAGGTGAATATATCATGGCGGAGGTATACTCATCAGTAGATTAATTCATTGATGAGTTCATAGCTAAATGGCTTGTCAGGATATGGGGCTCACTTGGAATAATTTCAGAGTATGGCACTCAATCTGGTCTTTCTCATCTCTTCACTTCTGGTTGCTATGAGGTGAGTAGTTCTTCTCTGCCATGCACCTCTGCCATGATGTTTCTGCCTTGAATCCAGCTTACCATGGACTAAACCCTTTGAAACACTGAGCCAAAATAAATTCTTCCTCCTTTAAATTAGGTATGTTGGGAGAGAGAACATGGCTAAATAGAGGAGAAACTAAGTTCAGAGCTACTCAGAGAAAACCAACTGCAATCACAGGTAATTGGAAGAAAGGAGGGGCATATATTCCAAAGCCAAAATAAATCTGAAATAAGAAACTCATAGATCAAGCAAAACATAGATATAGAGCAGCAGATAGGTCACCTGATTGTGGATGGAACAGGACTGCCATACTAGGAAGTTCAAAAGAAGAAAATAAAAAGAATGGACAGACTAAAATAGTGTGGTTAGATCAAGCCACACAGGATAGACTTGGAATATAAAGTCCCCTGCTTCTTTTGCCTTCCTCAAACAGAAGATGCTACAGCCTGGCAGTAAATTCCATTGGCACACACAGGAACACGTGAACTGCTCCCTACCTGACAAGTGGCCAGTTTTGCATGCTTTGCTTTGCTTTGCTTCTCTTACATGCACCATTGCACTAACTGGATCCTCTAGGGACAGCAAGATTAGAGACTGTAGATAGTGAAGGAAGCAGCATGACCCCTCCTGCCTCATGACCAGTGGCTAGAATAATGCAGAATTAAGCAGCCTTGAACCATGGGACTGAGAAGCCTTGGGCTGTCCCCATGAAGTGGCAGGAGCAGAAATCAGCCCACAGCACCCCAACCCACCTCATCCTGCAACAAGCAGCAGTGACTGAAGCAGTGAATCTCTAAGTTTATCGACTACAGCATAGGAGATAGTGGTGGTGGCAGAGGCTAAAGCTAGACCCATATCTATCATTTTGCACTAAACTAAAATCAAAATGGATAAAGATCTAAATATTAAAACAGTAATACTAAATCTGCTGGAAGAGAAAATAGGTAAAACATACATGCAGGCAAAGAATTCATGAACAAAACCCAGACTGCCAAGGAAATATTACCAAGAATCAACAACTGGGACCTCATCTTATTAAGAAGCTTTTGCATAGCAAAAGAAATCAACAGCAGAGTAAAAAGACAACCCACAGAGTGGGAAAATATTTTAGAGAGTTGCTCCTAAGAAAAAGGACTAATATCTGAACATATAAGGATCTGAAAAAAATCATTCCCTAAATTCAAAGACCCAATTGAAAGTAGACATTTGAGATGAATATACACTTCACAGGTGAATAAGTACTAATGGCAAAAGAAAAGAAAAAAGAAAAAAAAAGAAAAAGTGTTCAACATAACTCATCAATAAAGAGATGCAAATTAAAGCAACACTGAGATTCTGTCTCACTCCAGACAAAATGACTAATATCAACAAATCAACCGATAACAAATGCTGGTGGGGCTGTGGAGAAAAGGGAACATTTCTCCATTGTTGGTGGGAGTGTAAACTTGTACAGCCACTGTGGAAATCAACGTGGATGGAAACCACTGTGGAAATCAGAGTGGAGATTCCTTAAAGAACTAGGACTAGAGGTCCTATTTGACCCAGATATTTCCCTTCTTAGAATGTTCCCAAAAGAATTAAAAGCATCATACCACAGGGATATATGCACACCCATGTTCATAGTGGCACAGTTTGTAATACCTAAATTTTGGAAATAACCCAAATGTCCATCAACTGATGAATCAATAAAAATGATGTGCGTTTTTTTTTTAGTGCAATGGAAGTATACTTGGCCAAAAGAAGTATAAACTTGTGATATTTATTGCTTAATGGAGGACCTTCCCTATTATGAGTGTGATTATCATTTATATCTGAATTGTACCAATAAGTTGGTTATGTCAAGTCCAAGTGACAGAAAGTTGATTAATATAGCTACCAAATTCAAAGTTTCCAAAAAAACCTCAGTGTCAGAATGTGTGCAATCTGAAGTTATCTGACGTGTAAGGGTCCAGGAAATGTTGAATAACACCAAACCAGGTATGGTGATATATGATTGTAATTCTACCTATTTGGGAGACTGTGGCAGGAGGCTAGTTTAGGTAACTTAGTAAAATTAAGCCTGGTATATAAATCCAGGGTAGGACGCTGTTGGTGTTGTTGAGTAGAGGAAGCAATTTATCTTTTATTTTATTTTATTTTAATTTTTGGTACCAGGGATTGAACTCATGACCTCACGTTTGCCAGGCAGGGGCTTATGCTGCTCAGCTAAATCCCCAGCCCTTATCTTTTATTCTTCTGTGCTTTTTTCTTTTTATTTTATTGGTAACTTGTAGATACACATGGTGATAAAATTCATTGATTTTCATCTTTTAAAAGGATAGTCTGCTGGAAAACTCACTGAAAAGTCCAAGTTCAGACTTTTTGTTATTCAAAATTATTTGGTTTATTTTAAATCTCACTTCACAAGTTTACCTGTGAAGAAGTGAACACTTCATCACTGTATGCCTGCAGTGACTTCTGCTTTAGACTACCATGTTATTGCCAATAACCATTTGCTCAATGGCAGCTTTAAATAACTTACACAGAGAGGAAGCTACTTTAAGACTTAATAACATCCGTTTGAAAAGGCTTCACTGAAAGAGGCCAAACTGCAATGCTTCTGGAATTACTTCAAAGTAGAGTGTGGAAAACTCATTCCTTAAACTCATTGTGAAATATGGCATCACACAAATAGGTGCACAAATAAGTACGCATGTGGCTATTGCTATGAAAGGGAGTAATTAGGAAAGAAGAGGTGTTACACCCAACTGATCTTACCACTATGGCTAAAGGAAATCATCCTACAAATATACTGAAAGCTTTTTGCCTGTAAGGACCTATGTCAGGAGCTGTATGTCAATAAACAAACACAGATTGTCCTTCTGAAGTTTATAAAATGTCCTGAAGCATAGACTAAACTTCAGTAGCTTAATTGTATATTCTAATCTATGTAAGGGACACATGAAGAATGAAATTAGATTATCTATAACCTAGCAATATTTATGGTTTATTTGATAGAAATGTTTTTATTTAAAATAACACGAGGCCTAATGAAAGAAATTTTTTCTTGCATTATAAGAAATAAGATAAGCAATAGTTGATAGCAGCCCCTTTCCTCAAAGATTGATTATAGTCTCAACATGTCTCTACTCTTTCCTCTGATGCACCTACATGTTAAATTTTTGTCCTGAGGCATATTGTCATATAGTTGTAGTAAGACTACTACAACTTGAAGGAACACAATTCCCTTTATAGCTAAAGAAAATTAAGAAAGTGACCACTTCTTCTCTATTTCTCTACTTTTAATACAAAGCAAAACATCTAATAAGTTTCTGCCAACAAAGATTTTATATTTCATTGATTAGTATTAGATAAGCAGCCTATCCCTATCATAGATGGCTAATCTATTTTCTGTGTGATTTATTCTTCTAAACAGTTACCTAAAAAATTTGCTTAGTTAAGTGGAAGGTAGAAGCAATGTAGATAAGAAATTACAGTTTCTGCACAGATTTTAATACCAATTTGGAAATTTTTCAATGATTTTTTAACATGAATATGTTCCAATTTATTTACCATTAGAAAAATATGTTCTTAGAATTATTCTCTCAGTGTAGAGTATAGATTTGAACATTCCTACATGTGTTACGACCATAAGTCAGCCATTGCACTCATTTTTAATTTAGGAATGTCCTAGATTATAGTAATAGTTATATTACAGAGCAAAAATTATCTTGTCTATCTAGAAGTTAAAAACATAACTTCTGCCTCAGCAGTACTTTATGATAATTAACTATGATGATCATTGCTCCCAAACAAGAATATAACATATGATGCTCCATTCATTTTCTTTCAAATAATTAATAAGTGCTCACAAGTTAGGCAAATTCTAATTCATGAGAGTTAGGCAAATGATTCAGAATTACCAAATGTGAACTCAAAAGATGATGGAGCAAGAAAGTGTTATTCATCTATGAGATATGTCTAAATAATGAGGGAGGCATTTTTTAATCTAACATTGATTTACAATGGATTTAGAATACAAAATTCATGTATAATTCAGTGATATTTTCAGCCCCAAAAGTCGTTCAGAATGATGATTTTCCTGAACTCTATTATTCATTTTATAGCTGTTTTAAAGCAACAGATAACTAAAAGATGCACAAATATTTCTCTTTTCTAAATGAGTGGAAAAAAGAGTGCTCTATTTATTTATAAAAGCAACACATTACTATTTATAACCACTGGCAGTGTCTGTGGCTACTGGTACACGCCACAGTAAAACACAATAATTGACTTTAAAAATGAACAAACTAAAACAGTTAAGTGGGTTTTGTCTTATCACTGGTTAAGAATCCATTCTCCATTTTCATTTAGGTGATAGTTTCTCACAATAGTGTAGACTATATCCATATTGCAGAAATAATGACAAACTATGAAATTGATGAATATAAAAGATTTCCTAAATCCAATCTTTAGCTTGAAATCTTGGAACCAAGGTAAAAATTAATGCTTACCTAGAAAATTAAGCCAGTCATTGCCTCTTTGATAGTAAAGTCAGAACCCTATGTTTACAACCCTTTGACAAATAATACATAGTCCATCAGTAATGCCAAATGCTACTGTCAGCAACATGTGGACCTGATAAATGGGTAAGTTAACACAGCCATGCAAAGTACACACGATTTTAATATTAAATTCAGATCTCAGTCACCTTCTACATTCAGACATGAATAAGATAACCTGAATGTCCTGGAGCAATGTACAGAAAATATAGTTTTCATTTAAAGATACTATTGTAGAGTTTCCATATTTCATAAAACAGCATGTACATATATTCCTGGTTTAGTGTAAACTCCCCAAAATTATAGATTAAAATCATAAACAAAAATGAACAAGATTTTGGATTGGATCTAATTTGTTGCTAGAAACATGAGGACAACTGTTTACAACTTGCAGCCTGGGAACAAGCAGAATCTGATATCCAATTGTTGTACCTAATTTGCGTTTTAAAACTACAACATAAAATTTAATTTATAAAGGGCTAATTATTTATATTATCTCATTTGCATTGAAAATATTTATTAGTTTACCAAATTGTTATTGAAAATTTGTAAGACATGAGAGAAATAAGAAATAACAGATAATTTAAGTAATGGAAGTTTAACATGTTTGTGGATTAGAAGTTTCAACATTAAATGATTCTTGAGTCTACTCTATACTAACCAATGTCTTTGCAAGCATTTTCATATAAATTTTAACATAACTGATTCTTTAATTTTTTGAAAAACTAAAGGTCAAAAATGAAACTAGATCCATGTTTATCACCATGCACTAAACTAAAGTCAAAATGGATCAAAGATTTAGTATTAAAATAGAAACACTAAATCTACTGAAAGACAAGGTAGACATCTTGAAGACGCAGGGGCAAGCAAAGAGTTCATGAACAAAATGCAAACTGCATGGGAAATACTTCAAAGAATCAATAACTGGGATCTCTTCTTATTAAAAAGTTTTTGTACTTCAAAAGAAATCACCAACAGAGTGAAGAGAAAATGCACAGAATGGGAAAGAATTTTAGCCAGCTGTCCCTCAGACCAAGGATTTATATCTAGAAAATATAAAGAACTGAAAAACCTCAGGTCCCCCAAGTTCAAAGACCTAATACAAAAATGGGCATCTGAGATGAACACACACTTCTCAGATGAAGAAATACAAATGGCCAATAAATACATGAAGACATGTGCAACATCACTGGTCATTCGAGAAATACAAATTAAAACAATATTGAGATTCCATCTCTCTCCAGAAAGAATAACTGCCATCAAGAAATCAACTGATAACAAATGTTGGCGGGGCTGTGGGGAAAAAGAAACACTTCTCCACTGTTGGTGGGTGTGTAGACTGGTGCAACCACTGTGAAAATCAGTGTGGAGATTCCTCAAAAAACTAAGATTGGATTCAATCCAACTAGTCCCCTTCTGAGTATGTTCCCAGAAAAACTGAAAATGTCATGCCACAGCAATATATATGCACCCATGTTTATAGCAGCATAATTTGTAATAGCTAAATCTTGGAAACAACCCAAATGCCCATCAACCACAGAATGGTTAAAAAGATGTGGTATTTTTATACAATGGAGTATTTCCTCAGATATAAAGAATGATAATCTTGAGGCTTTTATAGGTAAATGGAGGCAACTTGAGACCATACTTGTAAGTGAAATAAATCAAACTCACCTTTATAAATATATTTTTTGGAAAAAGAAAAGATATAAATCTGTATATATGTATATGTAAGATAACTAAAACGGACATACTGCTGAATGTATTAGTTATTTAGAGAGAACAATTGATACTCATATATGGTTAGATCAATTTTACATGTCTATATCTGTTAACATAAACAACCATTTTGAAGATAACGATACGCAATATTGCAACCATTGTCAAGTTTCCATCATCCTGTTTTGTAAACCTGTAATACTATTGTTGTGCATTTGCTCTAGTCGTTTGTCTCTTTTGCTTTTTGTCTTTCTTGTGTGTGTCTTTTTTCTTTCTCTGAAATAAAAATAAATAAATAAGTAAATATCGTATTGTCTCCCTAGTATAAAGAATAGCAAAACAAACAAACAAACAAACAAACAAAAAACTAAAAGTAAAAAGATACAAAATGTACAATAGATATTGTAGCAATGAAAGGGAAAGACCATGCTAAAAAGGAAAAAACAACTGGGATGGGGAAAGTAGAAAAGGAAGAAAGGAAAAGATTATATGTATGTTGATAAACATATATAAATGTATGTATGTATATGTATGCAAGACAGATAACTATATTACCAATCTCTGTTAGTTCATCAAAAAGAACAGTTTGTGCTGTCATTTTTGATTATTTTTGTGCCTAAATCCTATAACCTGAACAACTACTTCTAAAATAACAGCATGCAATATATTAACTAGTGTTAATTTCCTACTGTTTTTTGAAATTCTATATCATTTCTATCTTTTTTTCTGTGTTGCTTTTTAAAATAAAAAAATTTAAAAATAGACAAATCTAAATGTTCAAATAGATGAATGAAACTGGGCAGTTAATTTTCCAGAAAGTAAAACTTTTATAAAATTACAGTAGTTAAGATAGTTTAGTATTGGCACCAATACACAACTAATAGAATAGAGCTCATATACATATTCATATATATACTACATATGGAATTAATGTATTTATCTGATTTATGACAAAGGCATGCATACTATGATATACCAAGAAAAGAATGTACTTTTTAAGTAGATGTTACTGGGTCAAGTGGGATTTATTAGAAAGAAAATAAATCTGAATCCCAGTTATACATACAAATTGTCTTTAGGATTACATATCAGAATATGAAAGTAAAGCCATTAATATTTAACAAAAAATACCGCACAATAACTGCAATAGGTAAATATTTCTGAAATAGGACGTAACAATAAATAGCCATAAAATTGAAAATAATAAACTATGCCATGTTAAAATTAATAATATATTAAATGAATAGCATTGACAAGGGAAATGTAATACACTAAAGGAAAAAAGATATTCACCATACATATACATGGCAACACACTAATAACCAAAATATCTACTTTCACTCTTAAATGGATGCATCTTGAAAATATACTTATTAGTGAACCAAATAAGCCACACATATGTAACAATCATATTGTTGCACTTGTGTGACAAACTGAAAGAAAATTCATGTATGTATATAAAAAATTAGTAAAGATTGTTAAAGAAAAAGAATTTTGAGTGAAAAGTAGTTTTCACAGGGTCATTTTCAGATTACATTTTTGTTGTGAATTGTTCTTTTGAAAATAATGTAGTAGCCATAACAAAAAAGAAGTCATACAGTTTGTTTCTCGTGATTTATTGAGGGGAAAGTTTTGTGCTAATAATTTTCTGGACAATGTTTTATGTCTATATCCTACAAAACAACTATTGTGAATATAACAATATGCATTGTATTGATTATTGTTACTTTCCTGTTGGTCTATTTTGAAATTCTGTTTTACCATGACCTCTTACTTTTTTCTATTTAAAATTAAAAGAACATTTTGGAAAGAATGACCAGATTTGTAAAGAAAAAAAAAATAAAAGGCAGTTTTAATGGGAAAATAAATCTAAATTAAGTCTTTTCAATCTATAAGAACACTTAGAAAATCTAATCATGAAATGGGGAAAGGGATTTTGTTTTTGACTCCACAATATAGATCCAAATGACTTCGCTGTATGTTCATTGCACATGAAAGTGCTTTACTTTATTTGTCAGAAGGAAACTGAAGTTAAAACCACAAGTAATATTATACAAACACAAGATTAGTCACAAAGGGAATATCCAGTATTAGGATATAGAACAACTAGAACTCTCATAAATGGCCAGTATGAATGCAAATTGTTAAAGTTATTTACAAGAGTCTGACATTATATACTAAAGGTAATCATGTTCATATACTGATCTTCTAGCTCTCTTTAACTCCAATCCCAACAGAAACGAAGACATTGGAATGTTTACAGTATTTCTATTTGTAACACGAAAAAAAGAATACAAACTACTAAATATGTTGATGATATAATGGATAAATTGTGACTTATTCATGAGATGAAATTGTGTACAATGAGAATGAATAATACTGCACAAAATTATGGATAAATCCTGCAAGAAAATTGTTAAACAAAAAAAGCCACGAAGTACTTTATAATTATGCAAATATCCTACATAGACAAAAGCAATATATTCTGTCAGAAATCAGAATGTTTACCCTTGACCATAGTAATGATGGGAAAACAGCAGAATGGGTTTAGATCATTCCTGAATATGTTCTTTCTTATTACAGTTTTCTGATAAAGGTAATCTTAAAAATCTGTATCAAATGAAAGAAAATTATATGATGAATAGTACTACACAGTTCTTAGTAATATTATTTATAAAAATGCTTATGTGATTTCGGGTCAGCATCTGTGACCCAACAATTTACTTATACACATTTCAAACAGGAAACAAGCTAACAAATTAGTATGATTAGTAAGGACAAAAGAATTTATATGAATGAAATTCTGTGCTTTATTATTATTTGTCTTCAAAATAGAGACTTTTTAGGTGTATAAGAAAGCAGTAGAATTTATATTTATGGACCAATTTTATTTGTCCAATTAACAGCGAGATTGGAATATCTTTTATCAAATTTACTTACTAGGAATTTCATTAAAATGTATCCTACTATGTTGTATTTCATTTCATTCCAGTTATGGCTCTATCAGGGAATTGTTTATAGAAAAATTAACCTAAAGTATTGATTGCTTATAGAAAAATAATTTGGCAATTTAAAAAATCTATGCAAATTATATTTATGAGTTACTAAACATGCATTGACTTCCAATTTAAGTCAATCACTTAGATCAGATTTTTCCAAACAATTCAAGCTACAATCTAGAATAACTAAAACATAGATTCCATGAACATCTGTATTTCTTTGTGAAAGCTTTCCATATATGGGTGTAAATGTGTGTTCATGTGTGACACAAATTGAAGACTATGAAGACCATTCCAATATATTTGGAAAATGCTACACTTTTTCCCCAGGCTGTTCCATTTCTAGGTGTATCATGGCTGAAATGAAAATTTATCAGCTAAATAACTTCACTGCAATTTTTCAAATAATCATTAAAGAAAAATAGAAGGTCTATACATTTCTTACTAACACATTACACTAAAAAATTATTCCTAATTAAAGTGACCACATACACACAGAAAATAACACAAAAATGTTTTGCAATCTGAGAGGGTGGAAAAAACATTTAAATATTTAGCACAGTGTGAATACTTTATAAAGTAGAATTCATGAAATACCCCTTTTTCATATGATTAAACTGTGAAGCACATTAGGAATGCCAATTAAAGTTTCAAATTACATTTTTGGAACCAACTGCCAGTAGCATCCATCTTCCTCAAAAGTAACATCTGTGAAGCTGGCAGTGTAGGACCAGATTTTTGGACACTAGAATTTTATAGAGTAGAATATTGTAAGCCTGACTTTATATTTCCAAACCATCTTAAACTTACCTCAACCTATTTATTTTTTAAATCTTCCCACGATTTTATATTAAAGGCTGAATGAGTGCATTTTAGATATATTAGGGGTTTGGGATAAATATGGAAGGATATACCTTTTCATCATTACTAACATATTAAAGAGATACTTTTCAGTAAGCATCAAGCCCTCAGAAAAGTGTTTGTTCTTTGCAAGCTAGTCACTTGTACACACAGTCTAGTGAATTAAAGAAGACCGTAGATAAATCCAGTCTGTTTTAATGTGACAAGAGTTCAAACACTTGATAACCCTCAAGTCATAAATTCTACCTTAACTTATCATCCTGGGCTCTCCTTTTCCAAGGTACACATTCACAGCATCTTCAATGTAATCAGTTTTCCAATATCAACATTAAATATGAATACAGAAAAGTCAAGACTTTAGGTTCTCTGCCATCATTAAGATTCACTAAAACAAAAGTAGAGAAGGATCCTGTCTTAGTTACTTTTTACTCTTTGCCAAGACAAAATACCTGATGCCCAAAATTAGGGAAGGAAAGGTTTATTCTTGCATTTTCTCAGGAGTTTCAGTCCTACTTAGTTGGCTCCAAGTCAGCATGGCATGGAGGGGCTGCCATCCATGGCGACTGCAATAAGGCATGCTGGTGAGAGAGAGAGAGTGGAAGAGCAAGAGGAAGACCCTTCTTCCCTTACACTGTATGTCAGCTCCACCCCTGGGTGGGTATAGCACTTACATTGCCAATCCCGGCACTGGACAATAAACTGAACACAAGCAAGAGCCAGACTTAGTCCCATCAAAAGTATGTGAGGACTTGGGGGGACATAGCATACCACCCAATACATTCCACCTCTGGACCCCCAAGGACTCATTTATATCCTTACTACAAAAGACATTTAGTCCCTCTCCAAGAGTTGCCAAAGTCCTAACAGTTTCAGCAGTGTTTAAAAGTCCAAGTCCCAAATCTCCTTCGAGATCTATGGCAAACTCTTATCTGTAACCCCCTGCACAAATGAAAACTAGATTAAGCACTTCTAATATATAAAGGCACAAGATAAACATTACCATTCCAAAAGTTACAAACAGGGGAATACAAAGCACTAGAACCAAAGCAAGTCCAAAATCCAGCAGGGCAAACATTGAGTCCTGGAGTTCTCTGCTCAGCATCTGAAGCAACCTGGTTATAAGCTCCAACAGGCTTGAGTGACTCCACCCCTACAATACCTTCAGGGATCTTAACTTCCATAGCTTTCCTTGGACGATCCATGTTCCTTGGCTTCACCCTTACATCTTTATACATTGCTCTCTGCAGGTGAGGCAGAAGTTGCCTTAGCATTTTCTTGTACTTAAAACCAGCGCCACATGGATGCTGCCAAGGTCCACTGCAGACTGGATCAATAGCCAGGCTTTCCTCTCTCTTGGCTGTAGGGGTCAACTGCCTGGATCGCTGAGCTCTCTGAACCTGATTGTGAGGAATAGCTTCTCTATGCTACCGCCATTCTGGAATCTGGTGTGGCCGCCTCCATTTTGGGACATGGTGTGGCCTCTGTTGCCACTCTGGTACAGGACATTCTGTGGCTTTTTGTTGCCACTCTGGGACAGGGCACTCTGCAGCTTTTTCCTCCAAGCAAACTCTTTCACTTTTGAAGGCCTGAGGCTGCAAAGAGTGAAGGCCCACTGCTTCCCAGGATGCCCCCAGGCCATCTTTTTTATTCCTTTGTTCCTTCTCAGCAATCAAGGTCTCAGCTCCATCTTTATAGTCCACAGCTTCCTGGCCAAACTCACAAGGTTTTAAATCATCATGCTGGGCTCCTTTCTCTTTATTTGCAACATAAATCCCCCAACAAAAGCCAGGCCACCATTTCAACATTTGGCTGCCTCATAATTTCTCTCTATAGAGTAATTAGTCCTTTGCCCTTAATCTCAGTCTCAGGCAAAGTCTCTGGGCATGGGCAGAATGCAAACTTTCTGCCAACACATAACACACATCGTCTGGAGTCCAACCACCAATGCAGTCCTTCTTCCCAGCAGAAATGTCCCTAGCCTGGTCTTTACCAGCAGGCTTTCTATCAGCCTTCTGGTCCCCTGGGCTCTGACCAGAATCGACCATACAGAACAACCTAAGCTGTTCCAGCTCTATGCATGTAGATGACATCTCTGAACCTTTCCAAACTCTTCCCACAAGCCATTTCCAAAGGCTCTCAAACCACATGGTCAGGTTTAGGCACAGCAACAACCCCTCTCCTGGTACCAAATTCTGTCTTAGCTACTTTTTACTCACTGCCGAGACAAAATACCTGATGCCCAAAATTAGGGAATGAAGTTTATTCTTACAGTTTCTTGGGAGTTTCAGTCCTACTTAGTTGGCTCCAAGTCAGCATGGCATGGAGGGGCTGCCATTCATGGCTGCTGCAAATCGCAAGGTGCACTGGTGAGAGAGAGAGAGAGAGAGAGAGTGGAAGAGCAAGAGGAAGACCCTCCTTCCCTTACACTGTATGTCAACTCCACCCCTGGGCGGGTACAGCGCTCACATTGCCAATCCCAGCTCTAGACAACAAACCGAACACAAGCAAGTGCCAGACTTAGCCCCATCAAAAGTATGTGAGGACTTGGGGGTACATAGCATGTCACCCAATACAGATCATAATGGGAGTTAGCTTTGTACAGTGCATCAGAACCAGTAGGTAATTGAACTCAAGGGCATCCTTGATGGTATTCCTGCCTATATAAATGTAGAACACCAAAATATAATAAGATAGCTAATGCAAAAATGTGTGAATTACATACAAATTTTAGCTACTCCACTGAACAGAGTACATTATATTTGCTTTGGGCCTTCTGGATTTTAAAGTTCTTTCTAATACTGACCCTCACAAGGTTGTGAGTTCAGTAGAATAGCATTTTTTATTTGCATTATACAGATGAGAGAACTAGAGTTCATAGAGTTAAGGAGACTTTCACTTGTTACAGAAAGTGTAGCAAAAAGGCCTTGATCCATGAATTCTTTCATGCTCCATCTTGACCAACTCTTATTGCTGCTTCATGCCACAAAGCTATACGAATATGATTACGGCTATGGGACAGGATTTGATAGCCTGTCAATTAACTATCACCTCTATAACATTTATGGGCCTCTAATTCCAGAACAGAGATTTATTGTTGTACAAACTTCTCACTAGTATCTTTTTTGGAAGTACTGAGGATTGAATCCAGAACCTTTGTAATGAGCTATATTCCCAGCCATTTTATTTTTTATTTTGAGTCTGTGTCTCACTAATTTGCCCAGGCTGGATTGAACTTGAAACTCTCCTGCCTCAGCTTCCCAAGTGGTATTGTAGGCATTTTCTACCACACTCAGCAAATATTCTCAACTTTTAAAGGATAATTTATAAAGGAAACTTTAAAAAAAATCTTTAAGCTTGCACCAGCATCTCTTATGGGAAACAAGCAAACAGTAACTAACAAGAGACATGGAAAGACATCCAAAATAAGTTTTATTGCCTTTCTTTGTGTCCTGACTGCTGATCAACCTAATTCTGTTTTATGCATTTTACTGTTAAAGACTAGTTTTGATTCTCTTAAATTCTTGAACATATGTCTTCATTTTGTGTTCTGATAATAATAATGATGAACTATTTATTTTCAATCTATCTTCAAAATTATTTGCCAAAATATACAGACTTCGTCAATCAGTGGGAATACCTGTAGAACAGTTCAGGGGAAAAGATAAGTGAGCAATATTCTCAGAATTTCTAAATGATTCCAGAGCAAGACCAAAGGCAAGAATTTATAGCCAGCTGGAGGATTTAAATAAAAATAAAGTTACTAATTCTTAAGCATTTTGAATTTTTATCTCTACTAGACTTCAGAACTTTGTAAGTACATCTAGCTGTAAATAATTTATATCCAAGCACTAAAAGTTGAGAAAGTTTGACTTCAAGCTTACAAAAGACTTCTGGCTAGTTGCTGTACAGTCTTCTCAATTTTTTCTCAAGTAACCCAGTTACCAAAATGCTTTTGGATTAATTTAACCGTCATTACAAAAGACTCTGTCTTTAAAAATTCAGCATGTCATTGAAATGTTAAATATTTGTGCTTCTTTCTTTTCTTATAATGAAATGCACTAAAAGCACAGAAATGTTTAAAATCTGTATGTGGAAGTTTTAAATTAGCTGTAAACATGAGACAGTCTGTGTTATCTTTTATAAATATTTATACTGAAATAATTGTGACCATTATGTTCATTCTCTGAATAACACTACATTCAAGTTTTTCCCCAGAAAACAAAATGTAAATTAGGAGTGATACATTCAAAACTACCCTACTTAAAGTGCACAAATTGGTGTCCTGTAAGACTTTAGAATTTATTTCCTCAATAGTAGCTTAAATCTGTACTAAGAATGCCACGGTAGTAGCAGAAAGTCTGCTTCACTTATTATCTAAAAGAATACTAAAGTGGAGTGGAATCCCTACAGAATGGAAGTGGAACTTGCTAATATGAGCTTTTATTTCCTGAAAGTGGCAACATTGCTAGCAATTAAGAACAACAAACAGCCAACAGAAGGAGGCGAGAAAAAAGCAAAGCTGAATGTTTTTTGAGAGGTTCACCAGGGAATGTTGTGATGTCAGGGGAACAAACACCCACATAGTGAAGCTATATTGCTTCCAAAAGAATTCAAGCGATACTGAACACCTCTTATCCATTAATCTGCACAAGAGTACAGTTCAGACCATGCTAGGTGAATGCAGGCAAACCAATGCTATGTAGAGTCAGTGGTTTTATTAGGATTTCATGTTCTTTATGAAGAACATGAAAACATATTTCTTCTGTTACTTATTTGTAGGAGGCTTTCTTATTTGGTTGGTTTAGCAACAAAAAACCTTGAAACATTTTATATTTTAGCTCACTTTCTATGGGGTTAATAGTGATTTTATTATTAACAGACTAGCTATTAAATATAACAAAGTATTTTCTAATATTAGGTGAAATACTGTTCAAAACTCAGTAAATCATTAGTGAATCATGAAAATATCAGTGGAATGAGCCTTACATTTACAGTCATTTTACAGCTAAAGTCTTCAGTAGAGAGGTAATGCTCAATAATAACACACTGACTCATTTTAATATGAGCTCTGTGCAATTCAGAATATTTCCTACTAGAGATCTAACAGAAGGCCTTATTGCTAAAGTTCAGAATGAAGTGTCATTGGCTGCCTTGGCTACACAGAAATTATCATTCCCCTTTCAGTAGGCTTTAGGGGATCTGATTACTGAGTGAGACCAAAGGTTTCCACACACTAGAGCTAAGCTGAATCTCATTTTATCCTCTGGCTCCCATTTCCTTTAACAAATAGTGGTACCCCTGCTGAAGGTGAGACAGGAAAGATCTCAAATAACCCTTTACCAAGCAAGGGGTTTCTTTAATCTACTGCATCTCATCTCAAATTTTTGTTAGCAATGAAATATTTATCACTACCCTTTCAATAATGAGAGAACAAAAATGGTACTCAGTATGCCAAAATCCTTTACCCAGAAAACCATCTGCTGGTCTTCTTCCATATATACATTGTTAAATGAAAGACACTTGCTTGAAATTGTGACTAATTACAGTCTGGAAGCCAAACTACAGGTAGAAAAAAAGGGCAGGGTGGGGGGAGAAGAGGGAGTTAGCTGATAAACCCAAAAGAAATTTGATTTAGTACTAACATTGTTAATACAGAGTAAGGAAATAATAATGGATGGGCTAAAGAAGAAAAGGTTAGGACCTATTTGGGAATCAGAGAGGGGAAATACTTTGACCTGAGCCTGCTAAAGCTCCTTACATCAGCCATTTGCGTTTTGAAAAGTTGACAAGTACTACACGCCAAAGACTGGAGATGGAATTATAACCGTAATTTATGTATGTTTTCAAAGTACATTGTGTTTAAAGTAATACAAGGTACTGAAACCTGCAGGGAGAACTGCAAGCCTACAAAGTCATTAGCATCTACCGTTTAAAACTGTTAAAAGGCAGTGCACCAGTCACAGTCTAAAGAGCTGCTGACACACTGTAGAAGGGCCAAAGCCAGTCAAAACTCCGTCAGGAACTGTGGAAACAGAAGAGCTGCAAAGCAATCAGCCACTGCCTCTGAGGCTCTGCGTTCCTTAAGACAGACTCTTCTAGATTTCATTCCCAGATCTAATTACTGCTGAATCCACTGGTAGCAATTAACACTTAGTAGGCACACAAAAGACCCCTGATTGCAATTAGCCCTTATCGATCAGCTTAAATTTTAAATTACACACATTTCAGGGAAGTTAGCAATTGAAGTGTGTGAGCCCAGTAATTGGACTTTGAGGTGGAACCAGTGTGAAATCCTGAACTCTCCTGTTCCTTTCAAGCTGATGGTTCCCTGATATAATACCCTAAAGCCATGATGTAACAGAATAGCAGACATTGACAGAGAAAATGAACTTCAGATATATATTTTAAATTCATGGATAAACTATAAGAATAGGATTGTGAAATTTCCAACTGTTATTTGACTTTTAATTAGCTCTCAAATAACAGCTTATGGCAATATTCCTAACATTGGCATTTGTAACTTTCAGAGATTCAAAGTGAATAAAAAGAAGAAAGAGGGTCTAAGTATAAAGTTATATTGTCCTGTGTGTTTTTGTTACACTTTATATTCAGACCAAATAGTAGGATGGAAGAATCAAGCCATAGGACCCAAAGAATAGTGAATCATGATTTTAAGTTTTGTCAGTTTCACTTTGCTAGTGGAAGTCTTGGAAGACTGAATAGGTATGCTGAATATTTTTTAAAGTACTATAAATGATTATCACTTATTTCCCCCTTCTAATTATAACACTGAAAACTGCATAAGCCTAACAGCTCCAGTATTTCATCATTATTTTAAAACAGGTCATAGTATAGTCGTTTAATTTTGACTGGTGGGAAATATGACTTGTAGATCCTGAGGGCACACATTATAAGGTGGTATTCTTGAATACTGCAAAATGAGAGAAACCATCTTAAAATGGTGATGTGATGATATTTTAATTTTCATTAACAAAACATAATGTCTATTTTTAATTTCTTTTTATTACTATTATGTTCACGATACATAAAAATTGCATTCATTTTTAATTGGTGCATGCTATATACCAACATATGTACATACTGCAATTTAGTCATTACTTCTCCTTTCCTTCCCAACCTCCCATCTCCCCAATCCCCAGATCTCCTTCCAATCTCCACCAACATATTTATGCATGATCTCTATATACAATACTTAAAATTTTATGTAGTTGTAGAATAAAAAATCTATATGGAGAACTCTATGACAAAGAATAAAGTCTCTAGATTTTTCATTTGCATATGGAGGAAAATTTTCTCCTACTAGAAGAAAAAAACTAATGGAGATTTTGATAATGATAAGTGTGTTCTATCTCAACTGGACTATAAATTCTAAATAAAAGAGATAGCAGACATATCTAAATGTCTACACTAGTGTCTTAGATTAGTGAAACCTCACAATGCTGTAGGATAGATATGAGGAAGTTGATCTAAGGCATGTAAATTATGGGGAGAAGTGATGTTTTAAAACAGTACAGGTGTCATCCAAGGCCTTTTCCTCATCCTTAGGAATTTTCCCCAGAACTGAAGGATAGGGCCTTAAAAATAGGGAGTTGTCATTTGGGGAAGAGACAGAAGATTATTAAGAATGGTATTTATTGCTAGAGAAGGTAAGGGGGTATTCTTTACACTTTTCAGAGATTTTTTTGAACCAGAGTATGTAAGTGGCAGCTAATTACCATTTTGAGAGAAGGGGAATTGGTGGTAGAAAAACTGTGTGGGTGCTGACAGTTTTGTTTTCGTAGATGTTTGATTTTGCTCCTGTTAGTCATAGTCAATGAAAGACACTCTATGTGGAAAAGCATAGTGCTATAAAGACAATCATTAGGAAAAAAATAACTGATTTTAGCCAAATGGCATTGTGAGAGACAGTGGGATATCAACTAGTGGTGACAAACATGGCCTGTGTGCTGCAGTCAGCTGTTTGTTATCATTGAGAGCTCTAAAAGATTTGCCCCCACTGAAGTAAATTGAGGGAACAAGATACTTGGATTTCCAACAGTGTTCCTCACCCATAGCACTGTGAGGCTTGCTCCAGTTTTGTTGACTTCAAGTCAGTTTGTCCAGGAGACATAAATAAATGTAGCATCTATTCAATACAAAGTGAGTGTTAACAATGCATTTACACTTAGACTACAAGATAAAAATATTTGATGGTTGTACTTATACCAGGTTCAAAAACATTGTTTTAGCAGCTAATCCCTAACCTATATATGCATTTACAGTTTCAATGCTGTATCTACCATATGCCTTGATTCATACTTTTTAAAAAGTGCCTAAAGCAATGCATCACTACACTGGCCTTGGGAGTAGTTCCTACAAGACAGACTGTTTTTTTGGTCTCCTATGTTTTTACAAGAAGACTGAAATGGATTCACTTCTTTAGCATTCTGCTGTGGGCCAGGATGTGACAACTTTTTCAAAGTGGTAAACCTACATTTCTTTAACCTCTGCAGGGCAAGATGCTTTCCTAAGATAAGCCTAAGTGTCACTTTAATAACAAGATATGAACTGTTTGACTCAGTGATGGATTACCTAACAATGGTAAATAAAATCACTTTAATATGAAAATAATCTTAGACTTTGTGACATTATAAAAAAGATCATTTTTGTATCGTGTACTTCAAAGTTGCATAGGAATACATTCAGAAATAATAAAAAGAAAGAAAGTACAACTCTGCCCCCTCCTCTCTTCCACAAGTGCAAGAGAAACAGACTTTTGCATGTTAGCACAAAGTACTACCCACTTCAGTCCCAACAATTTATCCAATAATTACAAAAAGTTAATGAACATAGTTTCAGCTACAAGGATATAAAGTA
The DNA here is from genome assembly GCA_004363535.1 of Dasyprocta punctata. NCBI lineage: Eukaryota > Metazoa > Chordata > Mammalia > Rodentia > Dasyproctidae > Dasyprocta > Dasyprocta punctata. Next base: position 116,662 of record RJWM01002701.1, read on the forward strand.
CTTTTTTCTCATGGATTAAAAGCTTATCTTGTTACAGTGACACATGAGTTTTGATAGGAACCTACGTGCAGGATTAGAGAAAAATGAGTTATATTGATTAAGGGTTGAGGAAGGATTTCTATATTTAAAAATAAAAAGATGTGTTAAATCTCAGTGAATGTATTCTTTTCTCAAGGAATAAAAATTTGTAGCTTCTTTCAAAAGAAAAGTGATAATTTCTAAGAATGACATATGCAATGATATAATTCATACTGAAATAATGTAAACATTAGATTTCTAAATGAAATACATTTTAAAACTTATAAAAAGGTTTGGAGGTGTGAGAGCGATTTTCCATAATTTTTCCACATATTTTATGACTATATACCTTCGAGGTGCCTAAAAAAGGAACATAACTGCAATTTTGTGTGTAATTGTCTTTTCCCACACCCCCCTCCAAAATAATTTTATTCATTACTTACAGAGATATTAAAGGAACTAGCATTTAGAGAGATCAGGATTTTTAGTCAGAATTTCAAAAAGACCAGTGATTATAATTTGCTGCCTTCCCAGTTGACAGTATGATTGCTAACTCCATCCCCTTGAAGTTGGCCATGGGCATTTGACTTGATACATGAAAAGTGAATAAAAGTGACACATTTAAAGGCCAGTGCACAATTCTCCATATCCACTCTCCTCTTGCTGCAACCAGTAGCAATCTAGATTCTTGTTAACTTATGTTTTTGAATAAGGAAATTCTGAGGTCCAGCCAGCATTGATCGGTGTTAGAAATGTAGCATAGAGAGCAAAAAAGCTTTGTTGCATTATGTCACCACGAATTTGATTTAATTTGCTACTACTACATAGAGTGCTTTGCCTAATTAATATTATTACTTAAAGTCTTTGTATTAAGGAATTGATTAGAAAACACCGATTTAATATCCATCAAACTGGGATTCAAATCCTGGCTCTACCACTTTTTAACTAGGTGATATTGACAAGATTCCCAACTACTCTTTCACTTATTTATCTTTGAAATTGACATTATAATAGCTACTTCATCAGGTGGCTGCATGGATTACAATGGAGGTATGTGAGGAACTAGCCCTAGTTCCTAGCACATCATACTGAGTATAGTAGCTTTTATTGCATCTCCTAAAGAAGGAGATGGTGTAAGCCATTTCAGGTTACTTATGATGACATCAAGTTCTAACTTGAGGCCAGATTTTTAGTTAATGTTTCCACTAATGTAACTCCATGCATACTATGAATATTATAAAGCTTGAGATTTAGGCCAAATTATAATGGCAATTTTTATGAATCCATTTCAGCATCCTGAGCTTAGTAATTGTGATAAATGGCTCCTTCAAAAACTTGGCGTTAGTAGTGACTGAAAATGGTTTAGAGAACTGAGTTTAGAGCTGAGTAATTGTCCAATGAAGTTCCTGTGGCAAAGCGCAGATAAAAGAAGCCTAAAATACAAGTTCTTTCACTTACAATACAAGTGTTTTTGTTTATATTTTTAAACATTAAATCCAGCTTCTAAGTATTGTATTCTTAAAGGAAACAGAATACAAATAGAAATAAAATCGAGAAAAGTAATCTTTGGTTGCATATGGTGACATTGTTTTTGAAAATATGTATTTTCAGAGACCACTTAATTCTTGAAAATAGTCATATCTACAATAACTGTAAGAAATAACTTAATAAAAATAAAAATTAAATAAAATGGATGGACTGCTTAGTGTGAATATCATATTCATCTTCCACTTAAATAGTTTCCAGTACCTATCATAATTGCTCTACTTGCAAATAGATAATATTATTACTGAACTACATAAGAGAAAAGAATCACGTATCATTATTTGTTGAATGGCTGGAAGTCTATACCTACTAGCAGAGAAAAAGCATAAAACAAAGATAGGCCCTTTAGGAGTTACAAGCTAATTCAGAAAACAAAATATACATTCCTTCTTTTGTAAAGGTTAATGCTTGCAGTTCAGATGATAATTGCATTAGAGTTTTGAAGAAAGAAAATTACTTAGTGGTTCTTGATGTGTGGCTCAGGGACTCCTGGGGCTCACTGAGACCTTTCAGGAGAACCACAAGGTCAAAACTATTTTCATAATAATATCAAGATATTATTTCTCTTTTCCATTTTCATTCTCTTATGAGTGCATGTGACATTTTCCAGAAGCTAAATTATGTGTAATGACACCATTTCTGTGATATCAAATGGAATGTAAACTTTCTAATTTTCATGGCTTGATAGTTCTCTTTTAATTTTTAATTGGTATATACAAGTATATGAACCTATGTAGAAAAAAGCTCTGTTGGTCCTCAAAAATTTTAAGTGACTAGGAATCCCAAGAACCTTGGATTTGCACAAAAACTACAGTCTTGCCAATTTCAAATATAATCAGCGGATAATTATTTCTCCTGATAAAGGTTAAAGATTGAATAGTGTGTTACATTTTGAGGTACAGAAATAGATAACAGTTTATATTTCCCCTCGTAACACACACACACACACACACCATTGTGGTAGGACTGTCTGGGAAAAAAATTTGATTTGAGGTCCTTGTGGAAACTATGAGGTGCATACCTTGAAAATTATCCATTTATTCCATTTACAGGGAAAAATTATATACCGGCTGTTGCAAGAGGCATTCGTTATTCTAGTATACACCTCGTTTTTAGTAGGAATTGTTTTTTTTTTCTTTCAAAATGAAAATTGCAAAGTAAGATAATTTATAGGATATAGAAATTGCTAATGTGGGAATGTGGCAATAAAAGTGAACCAGAGCTCATTCTATGATGGGAGATGGAAGATTTTGTTTCAACATGAATTCACTCTAATGTTGCTATCTCCTATGTCTCAGTATTTCCTTCTTCCCACTATTACAAAGAATCTTTGGCATCTTAATATTAGTTAATGTAGGTCATGAAAAACTCAGTTTCAGTCTAATCCATCAAACAGAGTCACCACAACCTCTACCTGCTCGAGCTCATACATTCAATCTAGATGCCTTTTGATATTGTATGCAGATCAGTAACACTGACCCAGGCTGAAATTATGTCTGCACCCTCAGATTCTATATTCACACATACAGTTCAGGTTCATGTTCATGTATGTGCTCTATTATAAAGTTTGAATTTGTTATTGGAAACACAGAACCTGATGGCATATGACCTGGTAATAGACTGGGAGGAAATGAATGGAAAAGGTGGAGGAAGAACATCAAGAAGCCTGACTCCCCTCTGAGAGCATCTGAGGACCTTATCCTCAGACAAGAATGCAGCACTGCAAGAAAGGCTCAACACACTGGCACATGCACTGAGGTATTGTACTAGTGTACCTGATTGCATACTTGCATCCAGGCCCAAAAGAAGCTAGGAAATGAAGTTCTGGCTTTGATAAGAGAAGAGGTGAATAAAAATGTGTTTGTTGGGCTGCAACCAAAAATAGGATAATTCTATGCAAGGTGGTTTGACCTTTTTCAGTATTATTATGAATAATGTATATAATGATAAAGATCAAGCATTTTATCTTTCATTAACAGAAATATTCTAGAAGTCAAGACTTTTATTCTCACAACTCTACATTCTGGGTCTTAGTTTCCTTAAGGAAATAAGGAAAATAAGTCTAAGAAAATTGACTGAACAGTCTAATTTATTCAATGTTCAATAACAGTGCCAGAGGACTTAATTCTATGGTCCATCCTCTTTTCTAGCACGCTATATTGGCAAGGGACAATTATATTCTGTAAGAGAAGGCAGAAATAAGGACAGCAAAATGATGGGGAAAGGAGTTAAAAAAGGATTCACCTAGATAGACATGAAATACATGTCCAGAAATGTCTATTTTATGATGCAACTATTTCATAAGTTTGTTCCCAAACATACATATCCATATGATCAAACATATGAGTTATTGCAAATAATTGAGTGGAGCTTTGCTACGTCCATCTAACTGATCTAAATGTTAAAATGAAGTCATTTGATAACACTGCAATCATCTAAGTCATTTACCTGTCATGAAATATTGTTGCTTCTGGTTTAATCTCAAGATAATTTTGCAGTGACTGTTCACTTTTAAATATCATTTTAATGGTAATTCTATCAACAGTAAATAACCTTTTAAATACATTTAAATAGGTGATTATAGTACCATATATAGTTATCAATATGAAGCATATATACTTTACAAAATCTAATTGAATGGGGAAAGACTCTGACAAATTATATTTTCAAAGGATTCTAAGAAAAAAGTTAGAATACGAAAAGAAAATCTGTTTGTTTTGTAACCTACATATCGTTTACAATTCTTCCTTCCCTTCTGCATCCATGTATTTTTTCCAGCAAACCACCCCTAGTCTTTCCTTTTTGTAAACAACATAGCCTCTGTAGCCTCTGTCTTGGGCTTGAGCTAGCTCTGCTTACTACCTATGGCTTTCCTCTATCAAATTATCTAGTTCACCACCATTAAATTCACCTTCAAACAAAGTCTTAGGACACTGACAAAATGAAGACACGTATTCTGCCAGAGGATATGATACAAGGTCTCTACTCCAGCTGCCAATGGAATCTTTATTCTCAGCTGAAACCTACTGACACTCAGTTTTAGCCCCTAAATTCCTATAAGCATTCTGGTCTTCTGAGCTCCAACCAGAATCACCCATCAGGCTATGTTTACAGCTGTCCAGGGCTTCTGTAGCCTACTTTTCTAAACTTTTCCAAACTCCTGCCACAAACCAGTTTGAAAGTCTTGTAAACCATATGGTCAGGTATGGTCACAACAATGACCCCAATCTCTACTAATTTTCTGCAGTAGTCACTTTTCCATTGCTATGACATAATATTCAACACGTACAATTTTAAAAAAAGATACATTTTGGCTCACTGTCTCAATGGATTTAATCCATAGTCAGCTGACTCCAAATAGAATACGAATGGTGAAAGGTTATGATGGAGGAATCTGCTCATATCATGGCTACCAGGAAACTGAGAGGGAAGGGAGGAGATTGAGACAAGAGTACACTCTTTTAAGTCACAAACCTAGTGACCTTCCCCTTCTGAGCAGGCTACTTCTCGAACATGAGACTTTTGGGGGCATTTTAGATCTAAACCATAAAATCACACAAGAAAGTCAATGGAATTATAATTCAAAAATCAAATTTTGACTACCAGTTCAAATGCTGTCCGTTTAAGTTTCAGGATACATCAGTATTTGAGTTAGATATGTGGTACAAGAGCACATTTTCTACCAAATAAACAGCTGCTTCTAACTCTACACATGCAGCAAAACATATCACATAGTCATATATACTTCACTGCTTTAAAGAATGCTGAGATATGCAATGTTCATTACATGACATGACCATCTAAAATTAAATGGATCAGTATAAATGAGGTTAATGAATTTTCTTCACAATTGTAGCTTTACTGATAGTGTTTATCATAAGACATCTGAGTATATCCAAGAATTTATTTGGTAGCAGTCTTCTGGGGTATGTTTTAAAATATTGGAAATATAATACTTTATTCTCATGCAGCAATAAATTACTTGTGTTGTTGATCTGTGTGAAAATATTTGGGTTTATATTAACTTAACAGCAAAACTTCAGCCTATATTTGCTCTCTGATTGGAAATAAGTCATTAGTTCCAATGGCATTTAAATTCTAAAAGGAGGCAGCTGCTGTTAAAAAATAGCAAAATAAATATATTGTTCATTCTAAAACAGTTCTCCAAACTCACATGTGCACTCAAACTAATGCTACTTTGATTATTTCATTATAATTTCTATAATATCCAATGTTTTAAGAAAAGAGATTTTCTTTCCTGCATTAAACACAGAAGTGGGCCTGGGATACAGCTCAGTGGCATAGCACCTGTTTGACAAGCACAAGGTCCTGAATTCAATGCTTGGTACAACAACAACAACAAAAAAGAAAAATGAAAATAAACACAGAAGTACATTTGTGTATTTGAAAGGGAAATACACTACATTTTCAATGAGGAACTTACACTGGTGCTACTCACTGTGCATGGGAAATTAGAATAAAATTAGAGGTACTTGAATATATTTTAAGAAAAATTAATATGATGCTCAAATACTGTAGTTGTCCTTACTGTCAATTAAGTAAATGGCTGACTTTCCTTAACTATATTTTTAAAGTAAAACAATTCCACATAATATGTCTACAGATATTTTAGCATTTCATCATATTTTTAATAATTGGACTAAAAATTATTCTTTATTAGTCCAAAATGTTGAGTGATATTTGTTTGTGATGAGAAAAAAAGAAAACTTTAGATAGCATAATGTCTCATATCTAAGTGTCAGCCATTTCCTCTGATTTTTACTCTAGGAACATCTTTTCAGAGTAGATATTTACAAAGAATGAAACTGTATGCTGCTTTTAAAATATAGTATGTTGAAATACATAAAAAAATTCAGAATTGGAAAAAATGGAATATTCTGTAGGATGAGGATGTGTTAAATGCATACATAGAAATTTCTATTTCAGAAGATCTTTAGGAATGATCAAATATAATATGCTTAGTTACTCTGAAGAATGTGATTAAGGAGTAGCCAGGAATATAGCTCAGTGGCACAAAGATGCCCGGCAAGTGAAAGATCCTGAGTTCTATTCCCAGTACAAAAAAAAAAAAAAAAAAAAAGACTGTAATTAAGGAGAATTGACTGCTATTCAACAATAGTAGTAAATCATGCTTTGTCCATTATTTGTTATCATCTATCAGAAGACAATACCTTGAGGTCCATAAGCTGATTTCTGATAGTTCTTTTTTTAAAGAAAATGCAAGATAAAATTAGATACCACTTTAGCTTGAATTGGTAAGGATAAACATAAAGATCACAAGGATGGACAGATTTGAAGCATTGTCCAACAATTGTATATTTAAGTAAATAAAAAATAGAAACACAGATAAACAAGCAAAATGAAAGGAACAACAGATGTTTAGGTGCATTAAGAAAGGAAAGCAAGTAGAATGATAGTAAGACAGAAAGGAAAGCAGAAAAACAGAAAGATGACCAATTCTACACAGAACACATGCCCTTAGGAAACAGAAGAGATAATTAAGCAAATTACATCATCCAGAAATGGAAAACAATCTAGTGAACATGAAATGAGAATGAAAGATTCTAGAGCTTGCATCAAGGGAGATCTGATCCGCCTTCCGGGGATGGGGGCTCCGCCAACCCGGAGGAGAACCAGAACCGGTCCAACCGGACCGCAAGGGGCCGGCACCACATGGCGCCAGCTTGCATCAAGGGAGATCTGATCCGCCTTCCGGGGATGGGGGCTCTGCCACCCCAGAGGAGAACCAGAACCGGTCCAACCGGACCGCAACGCGCCGGCACCACGTGGCGCCAGCTTGCATCAAGGGAGATCTGATCCGCCTTCCGGGGATGGGGGCTCTGCCAACCCGGAGGAGAACCAGAACCTGTCCAACCAGACCGCAACTTGCTGGGACCTCGAGGCACCGGCGGGCGGGCTCAGAATCAAGGATATCCATCCCCCCCCCCCCGTAAGCAAGCTGCTGGCTCTGAGGTCTGGCTAAATTGATGGCAACTAAGGTACATAAAGCAACTAGACACTAGTGTTTTTTCATAGATTTTGCAGGCCTCTGAACGGCACCCTGAATGTCTCTTTGTATGATAACAGTAGGCAATGTTGCAGACACGGGGGATTCTCTTCTGTCTGATCTTTGAGGC
>RJWM01002702.1:0-124272 GCA_004363535.1 Dasyprocta punctata
AACAGCTCAAAGAGCAAAGACAATTGGGAGGGGAATGGGTGGAAAGGGAAAAGGGAAGAGGAGGGGATATAAACCTGTATATGTGTATATGTAAGATAACTAAAAAGAACACTGCTCAACGTATTCGTTATTGAGAGGGAACAATTAATACCCATATGATTGGATCAATCTTGCATGTCTATATCTGTTAATGTAAGAAGCCATTGTAAAGATAATGATGCGCAAATTGCAACCATTGTCAAGCTTCTATTTTCCGGTTTTGTAAACCTGCAATGTTGTGTATTTACTCTAGTTGTTTGCTTGTCTCTTTTGCTTGTTGTTTTCACTATATATGTCGTTTTGTTGTTGTTGTTGTAGCTTTTGTTTGTTTTGTTTTTCTTCGCTCAAATAAAATAAAAAAAATAAATAAATAAAAAAAAGAATTTACACTACCAGCTATCAAGACTCACTACAAAGTCATAGTGAGGCCATATGCTGGAGTCAGTCAATTATCAGTTCATGAAAGCCAAATGTTGAATTTTTAGAAGTTTTACCGGTTAGTTGTTGCTGCACTGGTTATTTGAAATTGTCTTTTTTTTTTTTGAGAGTATTTTGTGAACCAAAATCAGCAAACCAGAAATCAGGACCATATTACCCCGCTAACCACTAGGAGCCTGCCTGGGTAAGCAGGGCCATGCCATCTCAGGGAAGCTATCTGGGTTGTAGCACCTCTGTTTTTCCTGTTCAAGGTGGACCTGTTCTTTTAGATCATGAATTTCAGCCTTTAAGGTTAGAAGTGTGGAGCATGGGTCGGGCGGCTTTTGGGTATCAGGCTGGGGCTGTTGTTAAAGTGGGAGCCACAAAAGGAGGGTTACGATATAGTTAGTAGCCTCCTCTGCCAGCTGAGACCAATCAACCTCTTGGAAGTCAGAAAGGTCAGGGTATATAGATGGGTATTGAGGAGGAGGCGTGGTGGCGCCAAGTTCTAGGAAGCCACTTTGTGGTTTTGGCACCACATTAGCGCAGCCGCCATCTTGGGCGTCCACGTGAGCCTCAGAAAGAGGAAGTGGCGGCAGGTCACCATTTTGAGGTGGTCCTGGGATTTTTTGTATAACTGTGGGGGGCTCCAGAATATCAAGAATCACAGAGCCAGGGGGACTGGGTTTAGGGGTAGGATTGCAGGAGGAGTGTAATGCAGCCTCACCCTGAGAAACTGTCTCATCAATTTGGGGATCTGAGTGACGTTGAGTCAGCAGTTCTGAAATTAAAGTCCACTAGGCAAAAGCGATCACCGGAACCTTTTCAGGACCAAAAACCCTATAAAAATCCTGAAGGGTATCTCTCACTCTTTTCCATAGTTTAATGTCAATGGAACCCTCTAGAGGGAACCAGGGGCACACTTTATGTATAAATTGAAAATACGGTAATAAATCTTTAGTCGTAACCTTAATTCCTCTCACCTTGAGGGCCTTACTGAGGCCCCTAACGAACAACTAATGTTCACTTAATGCCTGACCCATGTTAAATACAAAATGCCGTTCACTTACCGCAATTCTGGTGGGACCTAAGGCGGTGGTCTGCGCGGATCACAGGGATGGAGTCCTGGAGAACAATCACCTCGGCCAAGGCTTTTCTTCTTACGAATGGTTCCTCATTGAATCCCCCGTACTGGGAGCCCCGCGTCGGGCGCCACCTGTAGCTCGCCTGCAAGCCACAGTCCGCAGGGTAGTACCTGGGGGGGGGGAATGGGAATGAAACAGGGACAGGAGGAGAGAGAAATGGAGACAAGATGAAGGATTCCAATCAAGTCTCGTTTTATTGAAAGGCATCTAAGGTACTTATAGAAGAGGGGGTGGAAGCTGTCATCCTGCGGGAAGTGTCACTTCCGGGTTAGGCTGGAGAGGATCATGGGAAATGTAGGCTGACGCACCGGTTGCCCACAGGCGAGAGAGGTGGGGCGGCAGCGGTGAAGGTACCGCTCTCTACAGTAACTCTATCCTTTGGTGAGTCATCCTTTGTCTCCAGCTACACTACAAACTGCTCACTAATGTGCTGTCCCTAGTCCAAGGTCAGTGGTAAGAAAATAGTAGGTGTTCAATAAATGTGCGTGGTTGGCTGCTCTCATCTTTTCAGAATTCACTGTTCGCATTTCTCAAACTACACAGAACTGATGGCTGTTAAAGTGGTAAAATCAGATTTAGTCAAAAACTGTTGCGACAGGGAAGAAACCTCAGTGTGGAGTCAGGTTCGACCTCAAACACATTAAGGAAAAGTGGGAATCTATAGCCAAAGAGTATAATTCAGTGGCAGAAAATTCTGAACAGAGAACATCTGACAGCGACCTAGCAAGGTTCTTGTGAAGACAGGACAGAGTGAGCAGATATCACACGGGTGGAGGAGAGATTTATAGGACATCAAAGGTGGTCATATACTGAGGTGGGGACAGTGGTTAGACTGGTTTAGCAGGAATGTTGCTAAAATTAGCTTTTGGAGGACATGACCAAGGCGAAGGCAGAGCCACGCCTGAGGAACCTGAGTGATTTGGGTGAGGGAGATAGACTTTGTTCTATCCCCCTTGTGCCACTTGAGGGGCGAGGTCTCAGAAGATGGCCATCTGTCTCCTGGCTCTTGATTCTGGTGGCCACAATGGCACTGCCCTGAGCCCAGGAGGATAAACCCCCACTGTAATCCTCTTGTTCCGGGGGATTGCAAGTGTCCTCTGCGCTCGCGCAGGCACACACACACATGAATACACAGAAACACACATCTAAACACACATATCACATGCATGTAAAAACACACTCAAATACTTGTACACAAATATTCAAGCAGCACACAGACACAAAAACACAGAGAAACAAACACATTTGTCGAAGAACATCTGGGATCCTGGGTCTAGTAAGAGTGTTTTTGGACTGTGAGGTGTCCAGTAGCTCCTGTTCAAAGAACTGGATGCAGACAACTGATGAATGTAATAGTTTAACATTATTTGAAGCTAAAATAAAAGGTGAAAGAAGAAAAAGAAATGCTCAGGAAGAAGAGCTCTGAAGAAAATAAAGATACCTCCTGTGCACAGGACAGGCCACACAAGAAAGGAAGGGCAGCAGCAGTGACGCCCATGGCTGCCCTCGTTTTCGTCTCCTTTTGAGTCAGGTCCTGGCCGTCCGCGCAGGGCTCCTAAGCAGCTTTGCACGCATCCTGCCCCTGGCTTGACAGTTTCCTTGGCTGACAGGTTACACTCAATTTGCCATGCCCTACTCTCCTGCCTGAACAGTACTTCTTACTTGGGTTGTTCTTTTCTTCTCTTCCTGTTTTCCTCTGGCTTTTGGAGAAAATCTCAATATGGAGTTCAGGCTGGCCTTAACTCATGGCCATCCTCCTCCCTCAGCTGCCCAAGTGCTGGGATCACAGGTGTGCACCACCACGCCCGGCATGATTGTTGTTTTCCATAACAGTTTCACTAAATCATCATAAATCATCCTTACTAAAATCTTTAGCCTCAGTTGACTAGAAGAGATGTGACTCTGAAATGTTAATATCACCTTCCCACTGATATGGAAAACCATTGCCTATGGGATTTCTCCTCGCCTTCTTCTGTTCTGGTTGCATAATGTGTTTTTGGGTTTCAAACAACATAATAAATCTGGTGTGTGATGGAGGACCACTCAGTAACAAAGTTTCTTGTTGCCAAGTCCTCTGGGACTTCCTCCAATATCCATCTCAGTTTTTTCCACGTCCTTCCACCCGTGACTGTTCTTCAAAGGCGTCCTCACCCCTGACCTCACCATCTGCGATGGCTCCTCAGCTCATCTCCCGTTCCTCCCCCAGCTCCTTCTTCACAGAGCACCACAGTGGTCAGTGTCAGTATCAGTGTTGATATCACATCCTTACCTGAGGCTTCCACCTCAAAGGCTCCCTCAATAACGACTCTAGCTACTCAGAAAGCCAGGAAGGACGTGGAAGGTGAACAATCCTGTCAGTTCTATTCTAAATGTGACCCCTCCTAACCATAATTCACACCCCACGCTTTCAGTCACCCATGGTCAACTGCAATTCAAGAACGGTAAATGGAGCATTCCACAAATGGACAATTCATAGGTTGTAGGTTACATGTTATCATGAGCAGTGCTATGGAATCGCCACCGCGCAGCTCCGTCCTACGCAGGGCAAGGATCACCCACACTGTGTGTGCTGCCCACTCTCGGTAACTTGGTGATGATGTAGTCACACTGCATGTTGCCCCCCAAACACAGGAGGAGGGAAGCTAGCGATTGGACACACAAACAATTCATACAGTGCTTCTTTAAGTGAAAAGGGGAAAGCTGTAGAATTAATAAAGAAAAAGCCCTGTGCTGAGGTGGTCAGGACCTACATAAGAAGGTCTTTGATCTGTGAAGTTGTGAGGAAGAACAAGGAAATTCTGTCACAACCACAGCGCACGATGGGTGAGTAGTCTTTCACCTCACTTTCTCCTTACACGGACATCGTACAATCTCACATCATGACAAGAAGGGCGAGGGCAGTGCAGCAATGGCAGGGGGGGAGACCACATCCATGAAACTTTTATTACAGTACCATTATCATTAGTCTAATGTATTATTAGTTATTATCATTAATTTCTTACTATGCTTAATTTATAAACTGAACTTTATCACAAACACATATGCGCAAGGTGTGGCGCATCCACTTGGAGTCTTGGCACACGTTCCCCGCAGGGAACAGGGAATTACTCTATATAACACACCTACCTGCCCCCAGCAGCATGCACATTCCTTCCACGACCTGGAAAGCGTCCTCCAGGGCAGGCCCCACCACAGGCCTTAGAACAAATCACACTGTTTCCTGTGGCTGTCCCAACACGCTGCTGCAAGGGAGTGGTCTAAAATGACAGAAGCGTGTGGTCTCACAGTTCCGGGCTCCAGAGTGTGACATTCTCGGGACTAAGCTGAGGTGCATGTGGTGCAGTGCTGTCCTTCGCAGAGGCTCTGGGGGACAGCCCAGTCCTCACCACCTCCAGCGTCGGTGGCTGATAGCACTGTTGGCTCACAGCTGCATGGTGTGAATCTCTGCCCTCGTCTTTGCCTCCCCTTCTCTTCTGGGACTGCATGCTTCCCTCTGCCTTCTCTCATGGGAATGTGCATGGTGGCATTTCTCAGGATAATCCCCAGCTCCTCCGCTTGATCATACCTATAGACCATATTTCTATAGTAAGTCAATCAGCTTTCCAAGGCTGTGGCAGAACCCTCAGATAGTGGACGTAAAGGGGAGGGAAAGTTTAGTTTGAATCACGGCTGCAGAGATGTCTGTCATGGTGTTTTGGCCTTGTTGCTTGGGCCTGTGGCTGCACAGTGCACCATGGCAAGTGCATGTGGAGGAGGTTGCAAAATAAAGAAGGAAGTGGGGTCCCAATGTCCCCTTTCAAGGCCTCCCCAGTGACCTAACTTACTTCTACTGGCCCTCACCACCTCCCAAGGCACCATGGGCCAGGGCTCCAACTTTCCAAGCAGGGCTTCGGGGGTCTCTATAACCATAGCACACAGCACAACTTTTGTGTGTTCCCGGGGCTATGACATGAGTGCATTTAGGGGACCATTTTTTGGTTTATCACACAAATATCAACAAACTTAAAAGTTTAAACTAATGCAAGGTATGTTCTGTGACTAAAACAAGATTAAATTAGCAACCAACAAGATAGACAAATGTACAAAATCATCACATATTGGGAAACTAAACTGCACGTTTACTGTTCATAAATCAAAGAAGTCACAAATAGCTCCTTTGTCGAGCATTAACTGAGTACGCCTCTGTAGACTGATTCCTAACTTCTCTATTCCATTCCATTGATATCTGCTATCTCCTCACTATACTCACTTCTGTGATTACTGAGTAAGTCACAACACTGAGGAGAGTGATTCATCCTGCTTTATTCTTCTTTTTCAAGATTGTTTTGGTTATTCTGGGATCTTTCTCTTTCTGTATATTTGTACGGATCCCTTGTCTATGTTTAAAAGAACTGCTAAGACTGATAAAAATTGTCTTATATCTGTAGATTTTTGGGGGGATAATTGACGTTATTACAATATGAGTCTTCTGATTAATAAGTATAAATGCATTTCTACATTTATCTATGTGTCATTTATTTCATAAGTATTTTGTAATTTTCAGCATGTAAATCTTGTATATGGTTTCTGAAAGTATACCTAAGTATTTCATTTTCTTTTGAGTATTTGTATATTTAAAAAATTTTTGGTTCTCACTTGTTCATTTTGGATGTATGCAATTTATCTTTTATAATGCAAATTAATCAAATGTATTTATTAGTTCTAGTTGTTTTTTCTCTCTTCTTTTCTAGGGGCAGATATGATGGGATTAGACATCCTTGTTTTGTTCACATCCCTAGAGAAAGTAGTGAATAATCACCAGTAAGAGTCATACTATTAGAATTTTGCTCATGTTCTTTATCAAGTTGAGAAAGTTTCCCTTGATTCCTAGTTTTCTAAGAGTTTTTGTCATAATTGTTTATTAAACTGTGACAAAATACTTCCAACATCAGTTAATATAGTCATATGATTTTTGTTCTTTGGTTTATTAGTCAACCTGGCAGATCATACTGATTGCATTTCATGAATTGAACCAGTCTTGCAAATGTAGAATAAACTATACTTTGTTATGCTGTATAATTCTTCTCACATATTGATGCGTTCTCTCTGCTAACACTTGTTGAGAACTTTCAATCCATATCCATGAAGGATGTTGTTCTACAGCTTTCTCTTTCTTTACACTGCTTTCATTTAGTTTTGGTATCAGGGTAGTAATATCCTTATGGAATGCAGTGGGAAATGCTTCCTCTTCTATTTTCCAGAATAGGTTATGTAAAATTGTTTTAGTGTTTGGTAAACATTCAGAAAAACAAGAACTAGCTCTGTGGAGTCCTTTTTCAGGAGATTGTGAATTATGAATTCAATTTTCTCCATAATGACAGAGCTACTCAAATTGTTCCATATCGAGTGAGTTGCAGTGCTATACTTTTAAAGGAATTGGGCCATTTAATGTCAGTTGTCAGTTTTTTAATACAGTTTTTAGGGTACATAGTCTTGTTCTTCTGAATCCGGCAGATTCCATAGTGACACTCGTTTCCATTTTAATATAAGCAGCTGGTATCGCCAGTCTTCTTTCCTCTTTGCGATGTCTTGATAGGTTTGACAATTCTATCAATCTTTTCTAAGAGCCAGTTTTTGTGTCCCATTTTTGTATTGTTTTTCTATTTTCAAGCATTAATTGATGCTCATATTTATTATTTTTTCTGCTTACTTGGGTTATTTTGTTCTTTGTATGGCTTCTTAATCAAAAAATTGGACTACTTAAAAACTTGTCAGCCTTTTAATGTTATAAATTGCCTTGCAGCATTTACCCAACATATTTTGAGATATTCATTTTTATTTTCACTTCCTTTCACTCTACTCTTTGACCTGTGGATTATGTGAAGTTGTATCTTCTACTTACTATGTATTTAAAGATTTTTTTCATGTTTTAGATTTTTAGTTTAATTCTGTTATGGTAAGAGGACATACCTTATATGATTATACTTATTTCAAATTTGTGGAGATTTGTTTTATAGCTTAAAATGCAGTCTTAGTCAATATCCTATGGACACTTGAAAAATGTGCATTGTTATAATTGGATGAGTGTTCTATATACTAGTTGGATTCTGTTGGTTGATTGTATTGTCCTATATTTTTGGTGGGTTTTTCTCTAGAAGTTCTATCATTTACTAAGAAACTCCCAAGTATAATTATTTGTCTCTCTTAACTTTCAATTCCATCAGTGTTTGCATCATCTATTTGGTGAGGACACATTTAGGATTATTTTATCTACCTGTTCATTTAATTGTCATATACTTTCCCTCTTTATTTCTGCTCCGAAATTTACTCAATCTAATATTTATATAACCACTCATACCCTTTTACATGTGTACATGTATCTTACTTTTCTCATTGCTGAGGCAAAATACCTGATACCCAAAGTTAAAGGAGGAAAGGTTTATTTGGCTCACAGTTTGTAGAGTTTCATTCCACAGTGAGCTGGATGGAAGGCAAGGTGGCTTCACAGAGGAGAAACATTCCACAGGTAGGCGAGAGCACATTAGCCTTCTTTTGGTCCCTTGTATTTTATGCAGACTACCAGCCCCAGGACAGGTGTAGCACTCACACCCTTAATCCTAAACAGAAGAATGCTAAACCAATCAGTGGGCTGATTTCCTAATCACACACCCTTGATCTCAGCACCACACATTTGACATCCAAGCACCTTTGAAAACAACAGCCCCCGATGATTATGTGAGGCTTGGGGTGGGGGCTGGAGGACATCTAGACACTGCTGTAACAATGTGGTATATCACTTTCCATCTGTTTCCTTTATTACCTATGTCGAATTTAAAATGAGTGTTTCATAATTGTTCCCCCATCTTGAATGAAGTGTGAATACCTCACTTTCATTTAAATTCTTTTGCTCTCCTCACTTTTAAACTTGATTGCCTAGAATATAAAATGGTATAATAATTCATTTTCACCATCAATATATAATTTATGAAAACTGAATATAGTCTATTTTATGTATCATTTGCTATTTACATTGTCCCATCTTCCTTATCTTCCAACATTTTTTTATTTTGTCAGTTCCTCTCTGTTCACAGACTTCCTTCAGGCTTCATAAAGGTGAGTCTTGATGGAGTCTGTTTTGGGGAACTGTGTTCCCACTGAGTGCAGAGGAGAAACCTGTTTAGGTTGCCACTGGGGAATGGCACGTTTGGGTCACCTGCCAGGTGAAGTAGAGTCCTAACTCTCTGCTGCTGTGTTTTCCTCCAGTTCTGGGATCTTAAATTAATTTGCCTTCTTCTTATCACTTTTCAGAGCTCTCTTTTGACTTCCAGGGCTTTGAGTTTTGCTCAATGGGTAGAGGCAAGGAGAGAGAAGTCTATGCCATCTTATCTAGACTGGACTTCAGACTGGACAATTTGTTTTTGCAGATTGACATTATGTTTTTGTCATCATTATACCTTGAAATCTTATTAAACACACTTATGTATTCTTTTTCTAGGGTTTTTAGGACTTTCCACAAAGACCATTATGCTTTCTCCAAAGAGAATTTTAATTCTTTCTTCTCAAGTGGTACATCTTCTATTTCTTTTTCTTCCTATGTTTCACTGGCTAGAGCCTACAGTACCATGTTAAATTGAACTGGTGAAAACAGACGTCTTTACCTTTCTCAGGATGTATTATTCTGATTCTATGTTTCCAGATATATCTTGTCACATTTAAAGATATTTTCGTCTGTTCTCTTAAGGAAATTTGGTTTGACCCTTTCTTCCTATGGAGTAATACTAGCCTCATAAAATGAGATGAGAATTTTCTCATAGTCTTCTAATTCCTGAAAGCTTTTATAAAATTTTACTTCCTCAGATGCTTGCTAGAATTCAGTAGTGAAGCTATCTTGACTTCATGTGTGTGTCTGTGTGAGATTTTAAATTTGAATTTAATTTTCAATTATTTTGTAGATTTAGGAGCGTTCAAATTAACTATTTCTTCTTGAATACATTTTAGTTATTCATATCTTTCAAGGAATTTTGCCAATAAATTGAAATTGTCACAGAAAAATTTCATGACACTTCTTTTTAGACTTCTACCTATAGAATCTGCAATGATCTCTCCTCTTTGATTGTTAATATTGGTAATTTGTTCAGCTAGAAATTTTTAATTCTTTTTTATTGTAAAATATACTTTCATTTATTGGCATGGTTGTATTGTTTTTCCTTTTCAATATTCTAATCTGGTGAATTACATTGATTTTTAAGTGTTAAGTTCATGTAGCGTTTCTGTTTTAATGGTTCCTTGATGGTAGACACTCTGTCTCTGGCCATCTACTGGTTTTTCTTGTTTATAGTTTCATGATCATTTTATAAGGTATGATCAATATATATGGTGAATGGTTAAATTTAAAATGATTACAGTAAAAACATATTGTCATTGATTCCCCTCAAAATACTTCCCCCTCACTGTGAACACACTTATCATTCTTCTGCTTTCTGAAGCAGTTCTAAATCATTTGTGAGTCTTTATGAGGTGTGATTAAAAAAATGAATGCTGCTGCCAAGTGACACCTAATAGAAAGGCAAGCTTTAAAAAACATTGCAGTGTGTCTTTATGTACATTATTCATCTCACTGGCACTGTGCAACTTCTGGTTGTCCCTCAAAGTCAAAATGGCCTGGAAAGGCAACATTTTGAATCAGTTAAGGACCTTGAGGCAGCCACGAGAGCACACCTAAAGACACAAAAGACTTCCAGGCCTGCTTTGGAAAGTGGTTAGAGCAATGGGATAAAAGTGCTGGAAACCATTTTGAGGGGGATTAATAGCAACATGTCCTTCACTGTAACAAGTTTAAAAATTGAAAGATTTGCTGCATTTTTTGATCTTATTTTGTAGACATACAGTTAGCATTTTAGGCACAAAGGGGGAAGTCTTTCAGAAAGAATGGCACTGATAGGTTCCACTCCTGGAAGGAGTGACTTTCTTTTAGCCCCTTCAGCAGATTCCTTCTTGTGTCTCATGGGCCAGACCCATGCCACACAATTACCCTGAGGTTGAAGAAAGAAAAGGACCAGAAACACGGCCAAGTTCACTGTTACCCACACTCAAATCAGATTCAGAGTAGTAAGGAAAAAGGGAGTAAGGGACATCAGGTAGGCTGTTGCCAATAGTGCTTGCAGTATCCTTTGCCTATTTTTCTAATCAGAATCATTGCACTGCATTTTCCTTCTTTATCCCAAGTGTTTGTTTACATATCCAAATTCTTTAGAGTTAGGTAGTATTCCATTATATACAGATGCCACATTTTCTTTATCCAATCATCCATTGATGGGCACACAGGCTGCTTCCAGGATTTAGTTATTATGAGTTGTGCTGCTATAAGTAATGATATGTATGTATTTCATTAGTATGATGTCCTAAGAGCTTTGGGGAAAATACCTACAAGGGGGATAGCTAGGTCATAAGGAATTCCAAGTTTCGGTTCCTTGAGAAAATTTTATACTTATTTCCATAGTGGTTGTATGAGCTTACATTCTCATCAACAAAGTAGTAGGGTTCCTTTTTCACCACAGCCGCACCAGTATTTGTTATTGTTTGACTTCTTGATGATGCCATTCATTCTGGAGTGAGATGGAAACTGAGTGTTGTTTTAATTTGCATCTCTCTAATGACCAGAGGTGTTGAATATTTCTTCATATTCTTGTTGGCTATTCGTACTTCTTTCTCTGTGAAATGTCTGCTCATTTCATGGGCCCATTTTTTGATGGGGTCTTCAATTTTAGGTAGTTTAATTTTTTTAGTTCCTCATATATTTTAGATGTTAGTCCTCTGTCCAAGGAGTAGCTGGCAAAATTTTTCCCATTTTGTAGGTTGTCTCTTTACTCTACAAATTTATTCTTTTTCTGTACAGAAACTTTCTAGTCTGATGCGATCCAATTAGGTGATCCTTGCTGTTATTTCTTGTGCAATTGAGGTTCTGTTTAGAAACTTCAGGTCTATATCTATGACTTCAAATACATTGCCAGCTTACATTCCAGTAGGTTTAATGTTTCTGTTTTGGTATTTAAATCTTTGATCCATTTTTATTTTAATTTAATATACGGTAAGAGATAAGGGTCCAGTTTCAATCTTCTGCAAAGTGTCATCCAGTTTTCCCAACACCACTTGTTGAATAGGCTATCTTTCATCCAATATATGCTTTTGGCTCTTTTGTCAAAGATCTAATAGTCGAATGTGTTTGAGGAGGTTTCTATATCTGCTGTCAATCATTGTATTTATTTTTTTCCAGTACCATGACATTTTTATCACAATTGCTTTGTAGTATAGCTTGAAGTCAGGTATTACCAGGGCTTCTGTTTTGCTCTGGCTAACCAAAACTGTTTTTGCTATTCTGACTCTCTTCTGCTGACATGCAAACTTTAGGGTTGTTTTATCTAGTTGTGTTGGTATTTTGATTGAGACTGAATTGGATCTATGTAAGAGTTTTGGGAATATAGCTATTTTGACAATATTTGTTCTGCCGATCCTGGATCAGGGAAAATCTTTCCATTTTCTGATGTCTTCTTCAATTTCTTTTTTTAGGGTGCTGTAGTTTTCTTTTTTGAGGTCTTTCACTTCCTTGATTGGTTAATTCCTAGGTACTTCATTTTTCTTAGAGTTACTGTGAATGGTATTATTTTCATAATTTCCTTCTCATCAAGATCACTAGTGGTATACACAAATGCTAATGATTGTTGTGTGTTACTCTCTTAACTTGCTACATTGCTGAAGTTAGTTAACTCTAAGAGGTTTTTGGTGGGGTTCCTTTGATCTTCTCTGTAGAGTATCATATCCTCTGCAAATGACAATTAAGAGTTCTTTGTATCTCTTTTATTTCCTTCTCTTGCCTAATCGCTCTGACTATGTATCAAGTACTATGCTCAATAGAAGTTATAATAATGGGCCTCGTTCTACCTGGATTTTAGGTAGAATGCTTTTAGTTTTTCCTCATTTCGTATGATGCTGCCTGTTGATTTGTCATAAATAGCTTTTATCAAATTCATGCATGGTCTATCTGATTTCTTCAGGATTTTTATCATGAAGGGTGTTGGATTTTGTTGAAAGCCCTTTCTGTATGTATTGATATATGGGTTTTGACCTTGCTTCTGTTCATGTCATGTATTGCATTTATTGACTTATGTATACTGAACCACCCTTACATCTCTAGGATGAAACCTATTTGATCATGGTATGTGGTCTTTTTGATGAAGTGCTGCATTCTGTTTGCTAATGTCTTGTTGAGGATTTTTTCATCTATGTTCATTAAAGAGATTGGCCCACAGTTTTCTTTTTAGTTGGTTCTTCATATGGTTTTGGAATCAGAGTGATACAGGCTTCCATAAGTGAATTTTGGAGATTCCATCCTTTTCAAATTATATGAAAAGCTTGAAAATCTTTAATGACTTTGTAGGCTATTGTAGTGAATCTATCAGGTCTTGTGCTTTTTTTTTAAGTTGGTAGATTATCACTGCATCAATTTCATTGCTTGTTATTGGGATTTTCAGCATATTTGTGTCTTGTTGGGTTAACTTTGATAACTTGTGTGAGTCTAGGAATCTGTCCATTTATTTAAAATTTGATGATTTTTTAAGATATGATTTTTCAAAGTAGTTACTATTGTTTCAACAGTGTCTGTTGTGATTTTGCCTTTTTCATTTCTAATTGCATTGATGTGAGTCTTTTCTCTCTTCTTCTTGGTAAGTCTGCCTAAGGGCTTATCTATCCTATTTATTCTTTCAAAGAAAACCAGCTCTTTGGTTTGTTGATTTTTTGTACTGTCTTTTTAGTCTTGATTTCATTCATTTCCCTCTCATTTTCTTAATCTCCTTCCTTAATTGCAGTTTGGGCCTGGGTCATTGTTTCTCAAATATCTTAATATTTCTCAGGTTATTTATTTGGGCTTACCCTGTTTTCCTAATGTGAGTATTAATTTTGATGAACTTACATCTTAGAACTGCTTCTATAGTGTCTCAGAGATTTTGATGTGTTGTGTAGGCATTGTCATTAACATTCAGAAATTTTTAAGTTTCTTCTGTGACCCACTGGTTGTTTAGGAGTGTGTTGTTAATTTTCCAGGAGCTTCCAACTTTTCTGTGATTTCTTCTATCATTAATTTCTGTTTACATTGCACAATGGTGTAATAGTAATTTCAGTTCTTTTATATTTACTTAAGCAGGCTTTGTGGACTAGTATGTGCTCTGTTGTAAAGAGGTGGAATACTCTCTAGACATCTATTAAATCTATATGTTAAATGGTATGGTTCAGCTCTGATATTTATTAATTTTTTGTTTAGCTGATCCATCTCTTTGTGAAAGTGGGGTGTTAAGATCTCCTGCTGTGATTTTATTAGTGTTTATTTGATATTTTAAATTCAATGATGTTTATTTTATGTAGATAAGTGCTCCAGTATTTGGTGCATATTTATCTTATTATCCCTTCTTGTTACATTGTGCTCTTAACTAACATGTAGTGATCATCTTTGTCTCTTCTAATCGATTTTAGCTTGAAGCTTGCCATATCTGAGATTAAAATTGCTACCCCTCCCTGCTTGTTTTCAGGATCCTGGTCCATGAAATACTGTTTTCTATCCTTTAATTTTAGTCTATCAATATCTATTTCAACTAGATTAATTCGTTTGTCTTTTCATGGAAATATCTTATTTCTCTATCTATTTTGAAGGATAGCTTTGCTGGGTAAGTCATTCTGGATTGAAAATAATTTCTCCTTAGAATTTGAAATATTTTACTCCAAGCTCTTCTGGTCTTTCAGGTTTCTGTTGAAAATGCATTAATTCAAATTGTGACTTTTTGTTTTTCTCTGGCCACCTTTACAATTCTGGGGTTGTTTTGTTTTGGTTTGGTTTTTTCAAATTTTTTTTTTTGCTGGATATCTCACAATTTAATAAGGATATGCATTGGTAAGCTTATTTTTTCATCATATTTGTTTGCTGTTCTATGAGCATTGCTCACTTGTATTTTAAACGTCTTTCTTTTATTTGAGAAATTTATTTCTATTATTTTTGTATACATATTAGTAAATCCATATGTGTCATCTTCTAGCTTTTGTCTAACTCCAATTAGCCTTAGTTTGGTTTTCTTATTGTCATCTCGTGGATGATAGTTAATGTTCCATTGTGCTCAGTTTCAGACACTCTGTTTTCACATTGGTCATTTCTCAATTTATGAATTCTATGCAGTTTTTAATTTCAGATATTTCTGTCTAACATCTTTTTGGGGATTCTATTTTCTTGTTGAAGCTGTCATTCAAGCTGTGAACTGTTTTAATTAGCTCATCCAATTTTTCACTTATTTCCCCTAAATTCTCCATGAGCACATTGAGTGATATTGATTTAAACTTTTGGTTCATTTCCTCTTTGCACTCATTTAGTTTCTTCAACTCTTCTATAAACTTTTGCTTTCCTCTCCCTTTGTGCTTCTTTGCTGTGTCTGCAAAGAGCTGGGAGAGCTCCAGGGTCTTCTGTTGCTTTGTTTCCCCAAGTTATGTATAGTCATTCTTTTATTTTTCATACACCCCCATTTCCTCCCTCTTTTTGGGAGGGGCACTGTGGGTTGAGGTCTAGTAGAGTGAGGAGAGCTTCGGTTCATATGAAAATTTTTAGTAAGATGTTGCCTCCCCATGAGGTTTTTTTCCATTTTGTATGTGTGGTGATAGAATTTACCCCTTTTGTTACTTACTATAAGTGATTTGTTCTCTGTCCCTATGTTTTGCAGAACAAATTACTTCTGGTTATAACAACAGCAAATTTTCAGAGATGTCCACTAGGGTTAGCTAGCTATTGGACTTTGGGTCTGTCCCAGGATCCTACCACCTTCATTTGTTAGGGATGAAAGTTTGCAGCCTGTTCCCAGAACCCAGTTCTTTGGTTTGGTACTATAGTGTGATTTATGATTCCCCCAGACAATCTGGATATTGGCATACATGAAACACCAACTGATCATAGTAACTACACCCACTTGGCTGACATACTAAAATCAAGAATAACAAGAGTATCAAGCACAAACGGGATAATGACAAACTCTAATAACTAACACTGTACTACCTTAAGCTATAGGAACAAGATCTGTGATTATAGAACACACTCTAAGACAAATCAGGTATTTATAGACAGTATCTACTCAACAGAGCAATTTTATCTCCTTTCAAAATAAGACAGCATTTAACTATAGTAAGATATCATTAACTACCTATAGATTCATAAGAGTAAATGGTGTGGGCATGGAAGCATAAAGAAAAAAGAAATAGGCTAACAAACATGAAACAATGAAAGATGGAAGGAAGGTGATAAGACTGATGTAGAAAGCTCCATTAAGGAGGAAAGAAAAATAGTAATATTAGATAATAGTAACAGGAAAAATGAAACAAATAGGACAAGAATGTCATAGGGAATGGAGATTAAACTAGAGGGGGAAAAAGTACTCAGAAAACAGGTTGAAAGATGGCAATAAAAGAAGAGAGAAAAAAGAGAAACTTTTTAAAGAAGTAAAACAAAGTTATATTTTAAAAAGAGGGGACAAGAAAATGGGTGATATGACTCCAAGCTCCACCAATGATAATGATAATAATAATAAAAAATAATAAATGCCAATATAAGAGGAAAGCAAAAGTGAGCTAAATGAAAGGAAGTGAAAACAAGAGAGAAAATGTTCTGCCTATTTCCAGAAGAGCATTTTCCTCCAGAGCCTGCAGTCATTAACCTTAGATGTCAATCCCCTCCCCGTCTCTGCAGGCTGTGGGTTTGTGTGGAGATTTCTCGGTTCAGGGATCCATCAAAAAACCACTGCTTGTGACCACTGTCTAGCCTGTCACATCACCCTGGGAAAGGTGGGGAGCGTTGGGTTCTGAGGCTCCTGGTGTGGGTTCCTACTGGTGGGGTGGGCACCCAGTGTCTATTCTGGTGCCTGTGGGATGGACTCCAGTCACCAGTGGAGGCTCAAATTGTCTTGCAGTGCCCAGTGAGAGACAGGTGCTCCCAGAACTGAAGTGGGGTGGTCTAGCAAACCAAGTGGGGGCCCAGGGCACTGGGTGGTATCTCACAGGAATTCACAGCACTGGGAAAAATAGGCAGACTGTCGCCCTTTGCGGCTAACCAGGCAGAAGACTGGCCATTGTGCCAGGCAGAGGCTGTGCCTGGGACTCTGGCAAAATGCGGAATGGAGACTTGGGTACACATGGCCCAAGCCCAGCGCTGAATGGGGATGCCGTCTTGGTCCATGTGTACCAGATGGAGCCTCGTGTGGGAATGAAACACCCATGTAAACCCAGATGTCAGATAGTCTCCACATCTGCGATTGGAGCGGGGCAGTGAGAGCTGGGTGTAGGCTCACATGGACCTGAATGCTAAGCACAAACTCCAACCGGACCAGTGCTAACACTTGTGTGCTAGACCAATGTCCCAGTTGGCACAAGATAAACTTCTGGCTCTTAGTGGTGTCTCAAGCGTACCTGGGGTCCAACACTGAGGACTTGCAACACAAGCAGTGACTGCTGATTTATCCTCTTAGAGTCTGAAGTCAGGTGGGTGAGGAGATCGCTCCACCCCTGGGGTGTGCCAGTGAAAATCTTGCCAGGCAGCGGCCTCCTCTGTTTTGGGAGAAGGGGTGATGTGATGAAGGAGCCTGTACACCCCGAGTCTGTCCTGTGAGGCTAGACTGCCATGCTCCTTGGGTCCCTCCTGCTATTTGGAAAGTTCTCAGTGGTTGTTCCCATAGTGGGTGAGGGTAGAAGCCCTGTGTGCCGGCCATTTGGATTGCTCCCCTCTTTTTAACTCCTATGTGAATGTTTTGTTAGATCTACAAGTCTCCTCTCAAAACTCTTTTTTTTTGGATCAGAGTGTGTGTCTCCCCTTCTTCCAGTTACCTGTGATTCTCACTGAGCGCCTCTCAGTGTCTCCTCCTCTAGTCGGTCATGTTGGATCCCCGCAGGGTGGCTCTTATCCCGTGCCAGTCACGAGTCCCTTGCCTTGTGGACCCCCAGAACGATGGCAGAATGAACTCCAGGTCCATGTGTATCTCTGGCTGGATGCTTTGATACCCAGTGAAAGAGATTTTGCTTTCCACCCAGACACTTGACTGACAGAAGCATTGTTATTATTACCGTGGCTGATGGTATGAATTTGTCATCCTCTCTGAACGGAGAGTACCATACGACCTTTCAGAAACTCCCAGCTCAGGCAAAGCCTAGGTTTTCAGGCCCCAGGCCTTATTGCTTGTCTTTGTGAGGTGTTGAAACCCACGTCTTTGGCGGGTAGAGCTGTCACTTGATCAGATGCCAGCCTCATCCTCCAGCATGTCCTGCTCTTCATTTACTTTCCTGGCTCTTTCCTGTGAAATAAGCTGTATACGAAAGCTATTTTTGTTCAGCTTTATTCAGCATTTCTGTATTTGAAATGGAAAAAAAAATCTTCACATCTATTCAGGCTTCCTATTAATGGAAGCCCCATGAATATTTTAAAGCACTGCTGGGTGCTTATCAACACTACCAAGGGGTCTGACCACTTCCTATCAATGGAGGATTTTAACTGAGATCTCCAAATATTTTGTACAATTGTGTACAGAGAGGATTTTTCTAATAAAATGAAAATTAAGTTTTGCATAATTTTCAAGATTAAGGTATTAAAATGATATTGTTCCACAAAGGCAATAGGTTAAAATTAAGGGAAGGCTTTTTCCCATGTAACTGTGATTCTCCTGCTATGTTCTGCTATGTCCGTCCATAGCACGGGAGGGTAGGAGGAGACAGGGATGCAGAGTTGGAGACTGGATTATTCAGCTTTTACAAGAGCAGTGTTCAGATGAAAGATAATTGCTGTGGATCATGAGAAAAAGTGATTATTTCAGATTAATGTATTTGAGTTCTCTAAGTAATTTTTAAAGCAATAGGAAAGAGCTACACCAAACATCAATTATCTACAATTCAAAAATCTGTTTATATCTAGGAGGAGCTCAAACAGGCACATTGAATGACCTGAATGTTTTGAATATAAATAGAAGAAATATCATTGTGATTCAACAGTCTGAGGAAAAACAATTATTATTGCTACTAGCTGTGTATTAAGCAGTTCTTTATAGATGAATAGATTCTTTGAAATTGAAGAATCTTCTGCGAATCATTTAATCCCATCTCCACAAAGAGGCAGCCTTTGCATAAATAATTTTACGCATGCTGGATATCTTCTGCAGAACTGTTGCCTTCAGTAAACTCTTCCAGAATTGAACCATCTTGTTTTTAATCTTTTCCAAGGAAAAACAGTAAGAAATACACACTTTTCTTTGTCTTTCCTGTCTAGAAAACGGTATGACTTTTCTTTTGCTTCTTGCCTGCCTTTCTTTCCTGCTTGGTTAGACTTAATGTGCTAGTGATAATGCACAAAGAAGTGTTTAATCAAGAAAAACTATTTTGTGACATTTGCCATTTTGATGGTGTAAATACTTGGATCATGGCTTAAACTGCACAACTGACATCACTGAATGCAAAGTTTGGAAGAGATGAGCAGAATCACACCATGATACAGTGTTTTTACTACCCGGATGCCACAGACATAAATAATTCTAAGAATATAGGAATCAGTAAAATGTAATAAAGTAATTAAAAAGTAATGTGATGTGAGTACTTGTTACCATAAGCATTAAAGTGCTATTTAATTATAATTTCATAGTCTATTTTAATGATGATTTTAACAACAGATAACTGAAGAATCTTTTACTAAAGTCCGCTCAGAGTATCTATTTGGGCATCTCTGTTATGGGTTCCAGGTGTCTTCCCTTCATTGTGAGAGTGGCCACAATCAGTTTCTTATGCTTCTGCCTCCTCTTCCTCCTGCAAAATGTACTCACAGGCTCTTTAATATCTTCCTTTAATTCTTTACCAAAATATACCGTATAAAAGCATTCTTACAAATCACTACAGACATGTAGTAGCAAACACAAGGATATAAAATTATTATGAATCTGAGTTAATGCAATAAATTATACTAATAGAATAGAAGGCAATGGACACAGAAAACACTTTTCACAGAATCCAACAAACATGTTTTCCTAGCTTAACAAGCTAGGACAAGAAGGGACCTCCATAAAAGGCATTTATAAAAAACCCAAAGCTTACAACATAAAAGTGGAAAAAGAAAGAGCTTCCTTCTAAATTCAGGAAAAGCTAAGGATGTCTGCCCCTGCTAAGGCAATTGGAGAAGAAGCAGGGAGGGAGAGAGAGAAAAAGAGAGAGAGAGGCAATTGAAGAAAGAAAAAAGAGAAAGGAATAAGGAGAAAGAGGAGGAGAATGAGGAAGGAGGATGTATGAAGGAAGGAATGAAGAAAGGAAAGGATGGAGGAAGAAAAGAAGGAAGGGAGGGAGGCATACAGATTGGAAAAGGAGAAGCAAATTTCTCTATTCACATGTAACAAAAGCTTTATATATAAAAATCCTAATGAAGCAAAAAATGAGTTGATCAAGATGGTAGAAGGAAAGATTAATGCACAAAAATTAATCATAGTTTTATACCTTTTTGATGAATGTACTGAAAATAAAATTAGGAAAACAATTCTATTTGTAGTAGCATCAAAGAATAAAATATTTAGGCATACATTGAATTCAAGAAGAACTGCACCAGGGCAAGGGGAGAGCAGCCACACTGAGTTGGCGTGATGGTAGAGCAAGTGACCATGCCATGCCACGCACGCCACCAGCCAACTGCAAGCCATGGATTCTGTGCCCTGACCTCATCAAACTGCTCTCTGTAAGCAAGCTCTGCCTCTGCGTTTCCCTCAGCCCGGGGTCACAGAGGTGCCTGCCAACTGATCAACTCGATCATGGACAAAGCCAGTTTCCTGGGAGAAAAGATCAATCCCAAAGAGTTGGCAGCAACAGGGAGAGACTGGGTGAGACAGCCATGGGAGACAAATGTGGAGAGGGTGAGAGCTAGACACAGGCCCCTGGAGAAGTTCAAGCTCAGGCGAGGAATGGCATAGCGGGAGACCAGGCCCAACATGTGTGGCTTTCAGAGGTGGCTGGATCTGAAGGTGATTGCATCGATTCCTGCAGGCTTCTTGAGCCCCTGGCCCACTGCATAGTCCAGTAGAGAGTGGTGGGCTGACTACCTTCCCATTTATCACTGTGAGCATGGAGGTGCCTCAGCTCGGCTGGTTGCCATTGACTAGAGCTTAAGGATGGAGGATGCTCTGCAGTGGGTGGGGCGGGGGCACTTCGCAAACTCACAGGCTATAAAGCAGGGCAAAGAAGATTGTGCCAGATCCCAAGGCTGTAGGTCTTGGGCAATCATTCATTTGGAAACACAGAAGAATAGTTTTGGACCGTGTGTGTGTATGTAGTCTTTTCCTTTATTCTGTCCTTTTTTGGTGTGTTTTTGTTTTTGCTTTTCTCTCTCTCTCTCTCTCTCTCTCTCTCTCATTTGTCCCTTATTATTTTTATTTTGTTCCTTTCATTTGCTCTCTTCTTTGTCTTCTTGTTTGTTCGTTCTGCTTCTTTTACCTATTACTATTGATTTCCCTTTACTGCTTAATGGGATCATTTATTTGACGTTTCTCACTTTCTTCTCATCTTCCAATGATTAATTTTTCAAATTTTACTTTTTTCACACTCCCATTCCCACACCATCTGTCTTTACTAGTATAACCATTAAGCTTTATGAATCTATAGATAGTTAACTCTATACTATTATAGCTGAGTAATGTTCTATTATTAGGGAAGGTAAAGTTGTTCCATTTAGTGGATATTTACTGTAGGTCAATATTTGGTTTGTCTTAGTGTTTGTACTATAATCATAGACCTTTTTTTATAATTAAGGGTGGTACATATTAGTTTATAGAGTGTATCAATATCTGGCTTATCATACATTACTATTATTGCTGATCATATTACTATAGCAAAGTGACATAGTTATTGCTATCAGTTGGTTTTCTTTGAATGCCAATACCTGGATTGCCTTAGTGTCATTAACAATACTACTGCCCATTCCTAGAGAACTGAGTAGTGAGTCAAATATACTGCAGCCTCTATTCCCAAACTAATGGAGGTAGGGAGATTCTGGGGCAGAGGAAAAGCTTATAGTTAATCAAGGCCAGAGTGCATTACTGAAAAACAGGCATTAACTAAAGAGATTTCCATAGTAGCAACAAAGTCTTTTACTATAATGAGCCTACAATCCTCAGCACAGAAAACAAACAAAAATAGAAATATGAAAGACAAGTCAATGAAATGCCTCCCAAAATGGCCAGCTTCCACAAAGCTGATCCATGGGGCATCAAGGGGGAGAAAATCAAAAGCTACACAGTTGAAGTATTTTAAAGAAGAACAGCAGAAATTTAAAACAAAAACAAAAGCAGAAACAAACAAACAAAAAAGCTCCACAGATCACTAAGGTGCTTTGTGAGTTCAGTAAATGTATAACTAAGCAGGTAATGATCCTAAATTAAAAAAGAAAAAAAGATCAGTCTACAGAAGACACTAATAAAAAGCTAGTTGAGCTAAATACAGTCATGTGAAACATGAATATGCAGCTTAGCAAATAATTAGAGCCCTTGAAAAGGTACCAGTCAAAAAAATCTGAGAGACTAAAAACTATCGAAAGTTTGAACAGCAGGAACTATTGATGTGAAGACAGTGTCAGAACTAGAAGACAAGGCTGTTATTGGCGATCAATTATTAATAGCATCTTAAAAGCAACAACACAAAAAAAATGGATCCAACGGCTGCTAGATGACACAAAAACTAATTTAACATTAATTGAATTAGTAAAACAAAAATCAGAAGACAGCACAAATGGCATAAAGGAACCTATTTACTGAAATGACAGCAGAAAATTTTACAAATATGGGAGAAATTTTTACAGATAGATGAGGTATATAGAACTCCAAATAGCCACAAAGAGGGAAAAAAATCTTTCCACAACGCATCATAGTCAAAGTTGTAGAAGTTTGCAACACAAGAACAGAATCTTCAAAGCTGTTAGAGAAAAGCAATGAATCACCAATAAAAGAAAACTCATTAGAATTAATAATAAACTTCTTGACACAAACCTTAAGTGCCAGGAAAGCTTTCAGTGAAAAGCTTTAAATCCTGGAGTTTTCCAGTCCAGGCAGATACATCCTACAAAACTGTCTTTCAAAATCGATGGAGAAATAAGATACTTTCAGGGTAAAGAGCACCTGAAGAAATACATTGCCACCAACCCAGCACTCCCAAAGTTTCTTAAGGGCATACTAGAAAGAGATTACAAATTGTGAGCAGAAGGAGTAATAGGTGTAATAAGAAGCAGGAGGGAAAGAAAGGGAATTGGCAACAGGAAAATAATGCAAGGACAGGAGTAAGTCAATGATAACTTTCAATGTGAAATTTCTCAATTCCTCAGTGAAAAGAAACATTGACAGAATGGAGCAAGAAACAAAATCCAACTATATATAGTACACAGGGAACACATTTAACCCAGGAAGAAATTAATAGACTAAAAAATCAAAGGATGGAAAACAATATTCCATGCAATGAGAATCCAAAAGAAGCAAGAGTAACTTATTTTCAGACAAAGTAGACTTTAAGCCAAAATTGATCCAAAGAGGCAAACTGGTTAAGGGGACAATCCAACAGGAACATATAACAATTATAAACATGTGTGCACCAAAAAATGGCACATGCAACTTCATAAAACAAGCACTGCTGCACATAAAAGACCAGATAAACATCAATACAATTATAATGAGGGACTTCAATATCTCACTGAAACAAAAAGATCAACTAGACAAAATATCAAAGATAAATATCAGGGTTGAACCAAAACTTCAAATGAGGAGACTTAATAGATATATGTAGATGTCCCAATAAACAACAAAATACACATTCTTCTCAGCAACACATATAACCTTATCCAACATATTTAGACCACATATTAGCCAGCAAAGTATGCTTAAGTAAATGTAAAACAATCAAAATTATCCCATACGTACTATCAGATCATAGAGTAATGAAACTGGAACTAAATAGCAAAGGAAATTGCAGAAATTATGCAAAGACAAAGAAATTCAATAATTCCCTCTTGCATAATGAATGAGTCACGGAAGAAATCAAGGAAGAAATAAGACAGTTCCTAGAATTAAACAATAATGCCACTACAACATAACAGAACAAAATGAAACGGATCCTGAGAGGTAAGTTTATAGTTGTGAATATGCACATCAGAAAAACAGCACAAATAATCTAACTATGCACCTTGAAGTCCTAGGAAAATAAGAAGACTCCAAACCCAAAGCTAGTACAAGGAAGGAAATTATAAAAACCAAAGCAGAAATCAATGAATCGGAGACTAGGAAAACAACACAAGGAATCAGTGAATTGAAATGCTGGTACTTCAAAAGAATAAACAAAATAGACCAACCACTAGTCACTTTTACCAAAAAATAAAGGGTGAAGAAAACAATCAAATCTATGCACTTAGAAATGAAAAAGGAGAGATTATAATGAACACTACTGAAATTCAGATAATTAGCAACTACTTCACAAATATGTAAAATAGTAAATTGCAGTTTTAGAAGAAATGAATGTATATATATGTGTGTGTGTGTGTGTGTGTGTGTGTGTGTGTATTTATTTATATGAATTCCCCAAGAAGATTGAAAAAGATTCAAATCAACGAAGAAAACCCCAGGTCTTGATCGATTAACTGCTGAATTCTACAAGAACTTCAGGGCCAATACTCCTCAAACTCTTTAATGACATCAAAAGGAAAGGAGTATTCCCCAAGTCATTGCTGGAGACTAGGATTACTCTGATTCCCAAACCAGAAAAAGATCTAACCAAAAAAAGAGAACTGTAAGCCAATCTGTTTAATGAATATAGATGCAAAAATCCTCAACAATATACTAGGAAAGAGAACACAACAAAACAAACGAAAAGATTGTTTGATGTATACATTATGACCTAAGTAAGCTCCATCCCAAGGATGCATGGATGGTTCAACATATATAAATCAATAAATGTAATACATCACATAAATAGAAACAAAGACAAAATTACATGATAATTTCAATAGACACAGAAAAAGCCTTTGACAAAATCCAACATCTATTCATAATAAAAACACTGACGAAAATAAGTATAAAAGAATCATAGTCTAACAAAGGTATTTATGACAAAACTACTACCAACATCATATTAAATGAGAAAAAACTGAAAACCTTCCCTCTAAAATCAGGAGTGAGACAAGGATGTCCACTATCACTATTCCTTGAAACATCAGCCAGAGCAATTAGGCTGTAGAAGGAAATAAAAGAGATATATATAGGGAAAGGAGAAAGTCAAACTATCATTATTTGTAGATTGCATGATTCTCTACCTATAAGGTCCCAAAATTTCATCACAAGACTGTAGAATTAATAATCAAATTCAGAAATGAAACAGGATACAAAATCAATGCACAAAAATTAATAACATTCCTGTACCCCAATAATAAACTCACTAAGAAAAAAATTAGAAAAACAATACCATTCACAATATCATCAAGAAAAAATGGAATACTTAGGAATTAACTTTACCAAGGAAGTGAAAAATCTCTGCAAGAAAAACTACAGCTCTCTGAAAAATAAATTTGAAGAAGACATCAGATATGAAAATATATCCCCTGTTCATGAGTAGGCAGAACTAAGATAGCCAAGATGACCATATTTCCAAAACTAACACATAGAGTTAAGTAATCCCAGACAAAATGCCAATAGCATTTCTCATAGATCCAGAAAAAAAATAATCCTAAAATTTATGTGGAGCCAGAAGAGATCTGGAAGAACAATAGCAATCGTGGGTAACAAGAGCAAAACAAGAGGCATCACAACCCCAGATTTGAAGTTATATTACAGAGCTACTGGGATTGAAAACAGCACGGTACAGGCAGAAACACAGACATGTGGATGAATGAAACAGAGCAGAGGAAGCAGAAATAACCGTGGGTACATACGGCTATTTGATCACTGTGCAAAGGGGCCAAAAACATACACTGGAGAAAACATAGCCTCTTTAATAAATGGTGTTGGAAAAAGTGAAGGAGGGTCATAATCAAGAAGAGGTACAATAGCAGTACGGGCAAAGTCGGGGCATGTGGAATAGTTCAGACGTGCTCAGTCTCTTGGGTATAACCTAGAAGTTAAATTGCTGGAATATGCAGTTTTGATGTCCCAGAAATTTAACTTCTAGGTTTATATCCAAGAGAACTCCAAATCATTTACAGTAGTCAAAAAGTGGAAACAGTTAATTGTCTATCCACTGATGAATGGATGATAAAATGTGGTCTAGCCTTCCAATGGAACATTCTCCACCACAAACAGGGATGAAGTACTGAAACATGCTACAATGTAGAGTCTTGAAATATTATGCTAACTTTAAAAAGCCCATCACAAAAGCCTGCATATTGCATGTCTTGGACATGCAGTGTCCAAGATAGACAAATTTGTAGAGAAAAAAGGAATTTACTGTTTAGGGCAGGGGCCTGGGCAGGAGAGTTTATGGCAGTAAGTGCTAATGGGAACATGGTTTTTCTTGCTTGAGGGGAAATGAAAATATTCGAATCAGATTAGATTAGATTTTGACGATGGCTATGCAACCCTGTCAACATGTGTATAGCCATCTTCTCCCTTGGGATATATGCTTTTTTTAGCCTGATGGGCTATAGTAATTAGCCTTGCGAGTGCCCCCTAGCATGCAGTGACACTGAGCACCTCTGAGCATCTTCATGTCAATTCCTCCTCTTTGGCATCTTGTCCTCAAGCTGGAGCGTGCACACCTTGCAGTGCGTGCTCAGCAGGCCACTCAAGGTGCCGGCAGCAAGGACTAGGGTGACTGTAAGTTCTTGCAGCATCAGAGCTGGTGAGGTATTTTTGGGGGGATAGTGTTACTGTAACGTGAAAACAAGCGTTGCTCGAATAAGCATGAGGCAGACTTGCTGTGCGCATAAAGGTGGGAGTGAGCGGCTTGGGTTCAGTGGCTGTTCCCCCCGACGCAGCAACTTGCTCTTCCCTTGGCGTGCTGAATACCGCAGTGGCAGTCTGTGAAGACCCACCTGAGCCATCTCCAGCTCCCCAGTGAATAAGCCACCTACTGAGAGCACACACTTGTCACGGTTAGAAATATTATAACGTCACCATGAAATACTCTGCATATGTAAAATAGTGGTTTCTTTTGTGTATCATTTAACCATGATTTAAAGAATGTTGGTTCATGATGAACTGTTTGTTTTTCCAGTATTTAATTAAATTTCATTTCATGGTTTAGAGCACTCCTTGATTTGACTTGTCTTTATGTAAAAATGATCAGCCCCATTTTTTCTTGTTAACTGGATAAAACTATGCAAATGTTTTGAGTAAATGATAAACTAAACAATCTTGCCAGGAGCAGCTATTTCCACAGAAGGCGACACACTGAATTACCCAAAGCAAAATGGTTGATGCCAATTGCTAACAGATACTGGGAAATTGGTAGAAGCTTCTAAATGTGCTTATTATCAAGCAATAAAAATAAATAAAAAAGAAGGAAGAGACAACAGCAAAAAATGTTTTTAAGACCTTAAAGTTGGTAGACACAAACACAGTAGCAGTGAGTCAATTTATTTTGTATCTTCAATCTCAATTTTTGGGCACAGAGGCAATGCTCAATTTACATGTCCCGCTCTTGGTTTCCAAATTTTTCCTTTCCTTTGGGAACTCACTTTCCTATAGAAAAGTGTTGAAGTTGCTTATGTCTCAGGCCAACTTGCAAGCAACTTCTTAATCCACAATGTAATTAAAACATACTGCATTTGCAATGAAAATTGTAGAAAATAAAACTGAAATTGTCGAGGTAATTCAAATAGAATAACAAAATTAAAAAATATATTCCCTTATTTCTAAGAATGGTTCCTGGGGAAAGTACATGCAATTAGAAGGGGGGAAAAAAGGGTATTTGAAAATTTTGTGGAAATTGTGAAGCAAAACTGCTAGCATTTTTTCTTGATTCTGGCCCTATATTAGTTTGGATTTTCCATAAGCACACCCTGAGAAAAATTAGGGAGGTGATCCTTGGAAGCCAAGTGAGAAGATACAAAAGCATTATGGCTTTGGATTAAAAAAGAAAAAGGTACACATGTTTGCAGGTGGGTTTTCAGAGGGTGATTAGGTCATGAGGCACTCACCTCCTGGATGGGTTAGTTCAACACATAGACAAAGGTGCTGGTAGGAGGAGGTGGGGCCATGGTGGAGGAAGCAGGCCACTGGACATGTAGCCTGGAAGGTTACCTTCTGGTCCCCAGTGCCTCCCTCCCTCGGCTCTCCTTGCTTTCTACTTATTGGCAGTCTTGAGGTGAGCGCCTCTCCTCTACCACAGCCTCCGCCATGATGTTTCTGCCTTGGAGCAGCCAACCACAGACAAACCACAGACAAACTATGAGCCAAAGGAAATCTTTCTTCTTATTTTTCTCAGGTATTTTGTCACAGCAATGGGAAGCTGAGTTACACAGAAAATGAGGTAGGAAGACAAGGACATCTCTGAAAAGTGTCTCAGTGAGTGGGAAAGTAGGAATGAATCCTACCAGGACTGCCCAAGAGACTGCAAGGCTTTCTTCAGAGCAGTCGCACAGGGCAGTGAAACTGGGACGCTGGTGCTGACTTCCTTCGCTTGTTGACTGAGGCCATTCCTACGGGTGCTGACTGCAAGGTACTATCAGCTTGCCCTGCACACAGACAGGGTCAGCATTTTGCAGCAACCAGGGAACCTCCAAGATGCAGGATGTCATCAGCATAATTCATCTGCAGATGGTCACTGGCATTGGCTCAGCACTGACAGATTAACTCTAAAATTGATAGCAATTTAAATAAATTATTTTTAGAGCAGTTTTTTTATTTTAAAAAAGCAAAACAGAAGAAAGGTAGAAGTAATACAGAATTTCAAAAAAATAGTAAGAAATCAATACTAGTCAATATATTACATATTGTTACGTTAGTAGTTGTTCAAGTTATGAGATCTAGGCAAAAAAATGGTCAGACAATCAAACGATGACAACACAAGCTATTCTTTCTGATGAACTAACAGAGAATTAGCAGTATAGTTATCTATTTTTCATACTTATACATACATGCAGTTACATGTGTATGTCTACAAATAATCTTGTCCTTTCTTTCATTTCTCCTTTCTCCTATGCCAGCTGTTCTTTAATTTTGAGCACTTTCTTTCCCTTTCTTTATTACAACATCTATTGTACATTTTGGATTGTATTACTCCTCCAGTTTTTTTAATTGTTATTGATTTTTTACACTAGGGAGACAATACAATCTTTACAAATGTGAGTCTGATTTATTTCACTTATGAGTATAGTCTCAAGTTGCCTCCGTTTACCTATAAAAGCCTCAAGATCATCCTTTTTTATAGCTGAGTGATATTCCATTGTATAAAAATACCACATCTTTTTCATCCATTCTGCAGTCAACGGGCATTTTGACTGCTTCCAAGATTTAGCTATCACAAATTGTGCTGCTATAAACATGGATGCACATATATCACTGTGACATGACACTTTCAGTTTTTCTGGGAAAATACCCAGAAGGGGAATAGCTGGATTGAAAGGGATTTCCAATCCTAGTTTTTTGATGAATCTCCATACTGATTTCACACCAGTCTACACTCTCACCAACAGTGGAGAAGGGTTGCTTTTTCTCCACAGCCCCGCCAACATTTGTTATCAGTTGATTTCTTGATGGCAGCCATTCTTTCTGGAGTGAGAAGGAATCTCAGTGTTGTTTTAATTTGCATTTCTCGAATGGCCAGTGATGTTGAGCATTTCTTCATGTATCTGTTTTCCATTTGTATTTCTTCATCTGAGAAGTGTGTGTTCATCTCAGATGCCCATTTTTGGATTGGGTCTTTGAATTTGGGGGAACTGATGGTTTTTAATTCTTTATATGTTCTGAATATAAATCCTTTGTCTGAGGGACAATTGGCTAAAATTCTTTCCCATTCTGTGGGCTTTCTGTTCACTTTACTGGTGATTTCTTTTGAGGTATAAAAGCTTTTTAATGAGATTCCAGTTGCTGATTCTTTGAAGTACTTCCCATGTAGTTTGCATTTTGTTCATGAACTCTTTGCCTACCTTTATGTCTTCAAGATTTTTACCTACCTTGTCTTCCAGTAAATTTAGTGCTTCTCTTCTAATATTTAGATCTTTGACCCATTTTGACTTTAGTTTAGTGCATGGTGATAGACATCGGTCTAGTTTCATTCTTTGGCATGTGGAAAGTAAATTTTTCCAGCACCATTTATTAAAGAGGCTATCTTTCTTCCAGTGAACAAGTTGCCCCCCTTGTCAAATACAAGGTGGCTGAGTGTCTTTGTAGTTGTATTTGCATCTTCTAATCTGTTCCACTGATTCTCAGGTCTATTTTTTTCCAGTACCATGCTGATTTTATCACTGTAGCTTTGTAGTATAATTTCGAGTCAGGAATTGAGATGCCTCCTGCCTTGCTTTTGTTGCCTAGAATTGGCCTTTGTTGTTCTAGGTCTCTTCTGGTTCCAGATGAATTTTAGGAGTGTTTTCTCTAGATCTGTAAGGTATGTTAATGGTATTTTGATTGGGATTGCATTAAATCTAAATAACACTTTTGGGAGTGTTAATAAACAAATTCAGCAGTGTAGCTGGATACAAAGTCAACACTCAAAAATCAATAGCATTCCTGTACACAAACAACAAACTCACTGAGAGAGAATTTATGGAAATAACATCTTTCACAGTAGCATCCAAAAAAATGAAATACTTAGGAGCCAACCTAACAAAGAATGTAAGAGACCTATGCACTGAAAGTTATAGTACTCTTAAAAAGGAGATTGAAGAGGATGTTAGAAAATGGAAAGATACCCCTTGCTCTTGGTTAGGGAGAACCAACATTGTGAAAATGAGCAATTTTATTTTTAAAGAAAAATTAAACCTCCTAACCTGCCTCCACCACATAATTTCTTCTATTATTAGCATCTTAGATTAGCGTAGTACAATTACTACTGTTGATGAACCTGTACAGATCCAATGTTACTCGCTAAAGCCCATCGATCACATTAGGGATCTCTTTGCATTTGACAAATGCGTACTGGGAAGTACTCAGCATTGCATATCATATAGTATCATCCTTTCCTGGTTCTAAAAGTGCCCTGTGTTTCCTCTATTCTTCCTCCCTCCTTGTGCCTGAATCTTTGGCAACAACTATCTCCATAATTTTGCTGTATAGTTGGAACTGGACAGTGTGTAGTGTTTTCATATTAGATTCCTTCACTTAGCAATATCCACTTCAGATTCTTTCATATTTTGTGACTTGGTTGCTTGTTTCTTTTCATATTGCCAAATAATATTACATTGTATGGGTGTACCAGTTTGCTATTAAAAGACATTTTGGTTGCTTCCAAACTTTGGCAGTTATGAATAAAGCTTCTATAAATATTTATGTGTGGCCCTTCATGTATAAATAGGTTTTCAGTTCATTTGAGTAAGTATCAAAGAGCACGACTGCTAGATTTTATAGTATGTTTAGCTTTGTTAGGAGCTGTCAGATTGTCTATCAAAGCAGCTGGGCCACTTTGCAATAACACCGGCAGTGAAAGAGAGTGCCTGTTGCTCACATATGCACCGTAATTTACTGTTTTCAGTGGTCTGGATTTCAGCTATTTTAATAAATGTGTGGTGTCATCTCATTTCAATGGAATATCTTGATGGTGAAGGATATGGTATATGCGCTCATGTACTTACCAGTATCTGTGTGTTTTCTCAGCGAGACATCTGTTTTGTCTATGTAAGTGTTTTGTCTATTTTTTAATTGAATTTTTCAATTTGCTGCTGTTGAAACTTGAGCATTTATTGTGTGTTTTGGATATCAGTTCTTTGTCAGATGTGTCTTTTATAAATATTTTTCTCCAGTCTGTGACTTCTCTTTTTTTTTCTGTAATTCATTTCAAATTTATTTTACCTTATATTACCCTTTGCTTTTTTCCTCATATTTTTAATCTTTATCAGTATATGGCTGCACTACATAATTATTACATTCATTGCATGGAATTGGTATGTGCATGTAACACAACTCAATTCTTTCTTTTCCTTCCCTCTACCCCCTTTTATTTTGCCAATAAATCAGATTAATTTATTTATAATTTCTTATAAAGTCAATTAATACATATACAGATTAATAGGCCAAACTAATAGGCAAAAAAACATAAAATACATAAGATAATTATACTAAATCAAGATACATTTTTATATTCATTCTTCATCAGAGATTACAATAACTTCACTTGATCTTAGCCAAAAGACTGAGAAGTGATACAGTAACTTTTCTCTTTTTCTCTTTTTTCTATTATCTGTCTTTCATTTTGCATGTAAGTTTTTAATTTTGATGAAGTTCAATTTATCACTTTTTCCCATTTATTGTTTTTGGAATAGAATGTAAGAAGCCTTTAACAATTCCAAGGTCATATTCTATACTGTCTTCTATGAGTTCCCTTGGCATTTGTAGTTAGCTCTGTAATACATTTTGAGTTAACTTCTGTGAAGGATGTAAAGCCTGTATCTAGGTTCTTTTCTTTTCTTTTTTACATACACATATCAGTTCTCCTACTTTCCCCTGTTATAATATTGCATGATTTTAAGACTTTTGCTTTTTCACATAAACTTTAGAATTGGTCTATTGATACCCATAAAATAACTTTTTGAAATTTTGATTAGGAAGGAGTCAAATAAATCTACAGATCGAGCCAGGCATGATGGCACATGCCTTTAATCCCAGCACTCGGGAGGCTGAGATAGGAGGAGCTTTCGGAGTTCAAGGCCAACTTGGGTTACGTTAGTGCAAGGCTGACCTGAGCTACATAGTGCGACCCTGTCTCAAAACACTAGGACTGGGAGTTTGGCTCAGTGGCTTAAGCACCTGCCTGGCAGGCATGAGATTGTGAGTTCAAACCCTGGTGCCACCAAAAAAAAAAAAAATCTACAGATCAAGTTGAGAAGGATCAATGTTAATGTTAAATTAACAATAATCAATGGTAATGTTAAGTCTTCTTGTCCATGAACATGAGCTACTTCTGTTTATTTAGATTTTTTGTGATCTTTTTTTCTACCAAATTTCATTCCTGTGGTTAGAGGGCTGAAAAGTCACTTTCCTTCATGTCGTAGCAATCTCAGCAGGAGAGAACTGCCAAGCTCTGGTGGATCAAATCTCTGAAATCCTCTTCTGTTAACAGCCAGAGAGAACTCTGCTGTGAAGTGCTCCTGTGACAAGGTCATGTCCCCTCAGATAACCTTATCTCGAGGTCAGCTGACTACTGGATCATCTCCATGAAAGCTCCTTTAGCTGCATAATGTGAAGGAGACAGTAGGGAAGAGGTCATAGGGACTATTTCAGAATTCTGCTTGCCATAACTTTCTTCTAAGAATATCCCAAAGAAGTAACTGAGAGCAGAAGAGTCACAATGTCAAAGTGCAAAACTTGCTGGCCCGGCCCCATCCCAGTGGGCTCCCTGGATCGCAGGCTTTCCATCTAGGCTGGAGTCACACTGTAGGCTTTCCTGATTCTGAGGCCTTTGCATTTGGACTGGGCTACAGCACCAGCATCGTGGGGTCCCAGGCTTCCAGAGCGCCTGTGGGAGGACCCTCTCCTTCCGGAAGCTGTGGGGGGGTCAGTTCCCACTGTCACCCACCCTCTACAGAGCCTACCGGCCCTGGGGACCCTGCTCGATGCGGTGAAGTCACTGGGAGGTGAAGTTAATTCGGGAGGGCTTCTGTACTGGACATGCTTATGCAGGATCCAGTCAGGAAGACACTCAGTTACTGCAGTGTGACAAGTTCCCTTCCCTGTGCGGACCAGTGTCTAGGGAGGCCAGGCAGGTGACTTTGGGAAATCAATGCCTTGGGACCTCTCATGACCTTTTGGTGCAGGAAGGGGTTGCACCCTTCTAAGGGAAGGGTAGATTTTATCCTTTGGTCATGCAAAGAAAAATTCCAACTGAGTTTATTGTCTCTTTAGGCTAAATTCTCTGTTGAAGCAATTCTAGGTTTGTCTTGAGGCTATCATTAGGGTTTAATAACATAATTTTGTGCTAGAAAAAAAACACAAAGTGCAAAACTCAGTA
This sequence comes from Dasyprocta punctata, assembly GCA_004363535.1. NCBI lineage: Eukaryota > Metazoa > Chordata > Mammalia > Rodentia > Dasyproctidae > Dasyprocta > Dasyprocta punctata. The sequence goes on from RJWM01002702.1 coordinate 33,741, forward strand.
GTTTTTCAGTACTTAACTAAAAAATATACTGAGAAAAATGTTAGGCACCAAAAAGAAAAAATGAAAACCAGACAAAGATAAAACTAACAAACCTGTTTGGGATCTATGTGAAATTTTGGAATATTCTGTTCAAGTTAGAGAAAGATTAAACTGATGGACAAAGATGTGGGGGCAACTGGTCACCTATTTAAGAAAAAATACTAAATCCTTGCTTCTTAACATATAGGATAAGATAGCCTAGAATTTAAGAGATAAATGTGAAAAACAACAATGACAACAAAATACTATCTTGAAAATCCTAAACCAAAGAGAGTAGATATTTTACTACAAGTTTCTGAACAGTGCAAGATACAAGGAAATTTTAACGAATCTAACTACATCAAATAGAAATCCCTGGGCTAAGAGTCCTCATAAACTGTGGTGGATTATCTAATGGTCAATTTGGAACTCCCAGCTGAACTGAGTCAGTGTGGTTCTGGTGTGGAAGGTCCACCTCAGGATTGTTGCCAACAGCATAAAAGCAGAACTGGAGGGGAAGATGGGGTGCTCTTACTGGAGAAGCTTGTTATGCTGGTGTTCCTGATGCGACTCAACTGTTCTTGTCATTGGAGGAGCTCGGGTTCTCATTGTTACTGAGGGTTGTGGTTTGTGTCTAGATGTCCCCCCAAAGCCTCCTATACCTTTAGATAGGGCTTTCTTGCAGGTAGCTGAATCTAGAGTCTGATTGATTTGTAGTGCAGTGTTGGGATTAAGGGTGCCAGGATTAAGGGTGGGTGATTGCTGATCATTCCACTGATTGGATAGGCACCGCCCTAATCCCAGCAGTCTGGATAAGATAAAACGGGCAGAAAGTGGCTGGTTTCCCTGTTTTTGCTTGCTTGCTGCTTTTGTTGTCTTTTGCTGCCATGAATAGTTGCCCCTCTGCCATGTACTACTCTGCCTTGGAGACAGCGAACTATGGACTGAAACCTCCACAAACTGTGAACTAAATAAACCTTTCCCCTTTTAACTGTGGGTGTCAGATGTTTTATCTGAACAATGGGAAAAGTAACTAAGACACTGAGATTGGCTGCTGTTCTTTTTGGGGAGCGCTGGTCCTCACCTTGAGCATCACTTTGTGGCTCCAGTGCAGATCTCTCAGCCTGCTAGCACAGATCCTTCATCCCAGTGGTGTAGATTTTCTAGCATCCACCACTGACCTTGGGGCCTTCCCAGTGCAGATCCTTGATACAGACTTGCATGAGACATTGTCGGGGGCTCTAGGCCTCCAACTAAACTCATGGAGGATTGTGCCATGGGATCCAGGCCTTCAGCTGGATTCTTCAGATCTCTAGCATATAGACAGATCTCTTGCACTCCTCTACATTTGACCTTTTGGGTGAATATTATAAAATAATCCTACAGATTATGTGTCCTGTGTTAAATCTATTCATTTGCAAATTCTGACTACAACATGAACTCAGTTAAAATGCAAGGAACAAACTGGCTGGAGCTCCTAAAAATTATACTCTGTGCTGGTCTGTGGCACACACACTTCTGTGGAAAAGGAAGAGAGGCATAAATAGGCACACCCAGGTGTAAAGCGTCCTCAAAGAATCTGAAAGGATGGAGACAAGATAATAAGCACTGTTACCCCAGGAAAGCAAGCCAAAGGCAGCTTTGAAATGTTTATTTCTGTATCACTTTTGCATAATGTGATTAGTTCTTCATATCCAAATTACATTTATTTTTAATTTTGTTGGTTTAAATTTTTCATAAATAATGTGCTGAAAAAAGTAATTTTAGATATTAGAATTAAAATTAAAATTTTCCTTTACCTGAAAATAATTCTTACCCACTCCTACTTTCAGGAGATAATAAATTTTGTGGGTGAATTTTTACAGTTCTTGCTCTTTCACTGCAAACTTATTTTTAGATCATTTTGAAAAAATGTATAAGTAAAAATAAGGGGGAAACACGTAATCCTACAGTGTAAAACATAACTGGTTTTACTTGTGTCTGAATAATTTTTTATACACTTATAAAAACATAGTATTATAAGATGCATAATACTGTATAAGGCTTTTCACGTCAAAGTAAACATTTAAAACCTAATTCATGTAAATAAGTTTATACTTATACCATGGTTGTTGAAGGCTGTGATTGTATACAACACCATAATTAAATAACACTTTTAATATTTCAGTGTTCACATTATTTCCATTTGAAATGATCATAAAGTCAAAGAAAAATTGACCAACAAAGAAATCTATTTGACAAATCAAGAGTTGATATTCATTGCATACAAAAATGCTTGGAATTTAATAAGAAAAAATTTTAAAATTTCATTGTAAAATAGAGAATATGAATGGTTTTGAAGAAAAAAATACTAATGGTGTATAAATATATGAAGATATGACTATTAGCTCAAAGGAGAGAAATTCAAGCAGTGGTAAGATGCCACTTTTGTCCAATATATTTTTTTAAAAATGAGATGACACTGCTCTGGGGGAAGGGAACTTGCATTCATCACTCATGGGAATAGGAATAACTGCAACTGTTTTGGAAAGCTATCTGGAAATATCTACTAAAAAGTTAAAATAAGCATAGCCTTTGCCCTAGCAATCTCACTTCTCACAATTTAGTCTGTAAAAATAAAGCATCAGGACTTGAGGATGTCCAGTGCCACTCTTTTTGGCATGGCAAAAACTACAAGATTTGTGAAAGACATTCTGCAGAAAAGTGTACATGGTCTGAATCCAGTTTTGTAAAACACAAACTGATTTTGTAAAACATTATCCATGAGGAGGACCCGAGAACTGAGCATCCACCCCAACTGATGCCTGCCCAGACCTATGCTGAGCCAGGAGGAGCCAGAAGTGTGTGCCCCACCACTAGTCCCTGAGTTCACCACAGCACGGGGCAACAGAAGTGACCACCAGCAGGCCAATCTGATTGAAGAAGAGACCACACTTAGGAGGAGAATTCAGGACCAAAATGATGCTCTACCACAGAGACCAAGTGAGGGATGGTTTTGGGAGTTAAGCTTGGAGAGAGAGAGAGAGAGAGAGAGAGAGAGAGAGAGAGAGACAGAGACAGAGACAGAGACAGAGACAGAGAAAGCTAACTAGGGATCTCCTGAGGTTCCTTGGGTGGCCTGGGCTCAGACCAGGAAAATCGCAGGCCCTGTATTCTGCTGGGGGAGGCCAGGCTCAGTGGGAGTAAGTCAGAGGAGCTGGTCCTTAAGAAGAAGGCCTTTCACCTGGTGGTGTGTTTGAACTCTGTCATTGCTTCCCGCATCCAGCAGAAACTAGTGGTCTGAGCTACTACAGGTCCATATAAGGGTTGCCTAAGTGTCTTCACTTAAATCACAGTCTTTATTTTGGCTAAGAGTTGTTCAAGAGCGGTTCCAAGTTTAGTACATCTGCTGCCCAGTGAGCACATGTGAGTGCTTCCTAGAATTTATCAATATCCTGTTGAAATCTGATGTCATTGGCATTGCTGAATTTACTACTATAGCCAGGTTGACAGAGAAGTGGCTGGCAGTTGCTTTTCTATCTGTGCCACTATCTAGATTGCCTGCGGAATATAAATAATATTGAAAAACAAGGCAGTAGATACATAATTGGTAAAGCCCAGAACCAACAAACAACCAACAGAAACATGAAAAGACAAGGCAACAAAATGCCGCCTAAAACTCCCCTATCCCCAAAAGCCAGTTTGGGGACACTGAGGTGGAGGAAATCATAAAGTGCATAGCAGACAAGTCTGAACGTGTACCAGTGGAGGTAAAACAGGGCAGTAAGGTACTTAGTGACTTTAAAAATATAACTAACCAGATAATGATCTTAATGAAACAAATGATTACCAAGTCTAGAGGAGACACTAACAAACTCTAGTGGAGCTAAAGAAAGAGATGCAAAACACGAATGCCCAGCATAGAAAACAATGTGAAGTCCAAACAGAAATCCAGATCAAAAGCGTGACTTAAAGCATGGGTCGCAGAACCAACTGATGGGAAGACAGAGTGTCAGATCTAGAGGATGGGGTTGAGGCTGATGATTAATTAATGAAGATACCTTGAAGATAGCAAAGAAACATGAAAAATGGATCCAATAGCTCCTAGATGAGTCAAAAAGGACCAATATAAAAGTAATTGGAGTTAGTGAAAAATCAGAAGACAACACAAAAGGCTTGATAAATTTGTTTACACAAGTAATAAGAAAATTTCCAGACATGTAAAAAGTTTAACATACAATAAACGAAGCATATAGAACTCTAAATAGCCATGATCAGAAAAAACCACTCCACACCACATAATAATTAAAATACCAGAAATACAACACTAGAACAGTATCTGCTAGATTGCTAGATTGCTAGAGAAATCAATGAATCACCTATAAAGGAAATTCCATCAGAATTACAATGTATTTCTCAACACAAACCATAAAGGCAAAGAGCATGGAATGAAGTGTTTCAAGCTCTTAAAAGAAACCTCTTCCAAACCAGACTGTTATATCCTGCAAAATCACCTTTCCAAATTGATGGAGACATAAGATATTTCACAATAAAGAAAACCTAAAGAAATTCATGACCACCAAGCCAGCATACCAAAAAATTTTCAAGGATATACTAGAAGAAAACAATGCCACCTAACAATGCCAAAAGATTCAATAAAATGAATACATCAGGTAAGGTAACAAGTAGAAAGGAACAAAAAGCTAAACAGCAACAAGAAATTAATACAATGACAGGAATAAGTCATTACTTATCTATCACAAATAACAATGTAAGTGAGTTCAACTGGCAAACCAAAAGATTAGCAGAATGGGCCAAGAAATAAAATCCAAGCTGGACGTGGCGGTGCACACCTTTAATCCCAGCACTGGGGAGGCTGAAGCAGGAGAATCATTGTGAGTTTGAGGCCAGCCTGGGCTACAAAGTGAGTCCAAGGCCAGCCTGAACTGCATAGTGAGACCCTGTCTCAAAAAATAGGGCTGGAGATTTAGCTCAGTGGCATAAGTGCCTGCCTGGCAGGAGCAAGGTCATGAGTTCAATCCCCAGTACTGAAAAAAAAAATCCAATGGTATGTTGTATACAAGAAACACATTTATTTTGCTTTATTTTTATTTTTATTTTATGTAAGTGAAGAAGAAGAAAAAAGACATATATAACAAAGACAACAAGCAAAAGAGACAAACAACTAGAGTAAATGCACAACAGTAACATTGCAGGTTTACAAAACAGGATGATAGAAACTTGACAATGGTTGCAATACTGCGCATTGTTATCTTCAAAATGGTTACTTACATTAACAGATATAGACATGTAAAACTGATCCAATCATATGAGTATTAATTGTTCTTTCTCAATAACGAATACATTCAGCAGTGTCTTCATTTTAGTTATCTTACATATACATATATACAGATTTATATCTTTTCCTTTTCCCTTTTCTCTTTCCCCCTTTTCCCTTCCCAATTACTTTTGCTCTTTGAGCTGCTTGTTACCCTTACAAAGTATTTATTATAGATTTTGGATCATATATACTTTTTCAGTTTCTTACACTAGGGAGACAATATGATATTTACACATGTGGGTTTGATTTATCTCACTTATGAGTATGGTCTCAAGTCGTGACCATTTACTTATTAAAGTCTCAATGCAACCTTTCTTAATAGCTGAGTAGTACTCCATTGTATAAAAATACCACATCTTTTTTATCCAGTCTTTGATTGATGGGCACTTGGGTTGAAGAAACACATTTAGCATGAAAATAAGTTCATAGACTAAACACCTAAGGATGGAAAATATTATTTCATGCAATGAGAACCTGCAAACAAGCAGGAGTAGCTATTTCCATCTAAAGACAAAGTGAATTTCAGGCCAAAGCCGATCAAAGGAGGTAAAGAACATTACATATCGACCAACAGAATTGTTCAATAGGAAGATATAATAATTACAAACATCTAGGCACCAAATAATGGTGCACCCAACTCCACAAAATGAACACTAATGAAAGATCAGGCAAACATCCATATAATTATAGTATAAGAGCATCACATGCAGACAGATCAACTAGACAAAAAGTCAATGAAAATATCGGAATTGAACAAAACCTTAGAAAATAGATGTAATAGATATATACAGAATGCTTTGCCACACAGCAACAGAATACACATTCTCCTTGGCCATACATGATACTTTTTACAAAATAGACCACATACTAGCTCATAAACCATGCCTAAATAAAAGTAAAAGAATCAAAATTTTACCATGTATATTATCAGATCACACTGCAAGGAAACTAGAAATGAACAGAAAAAGAAACCTCAAAAGCTATGAAAACATGCAAATTAAGTAACATGTTCTTGAATAATCAATGGGTAACAGAGGAAATTCAGGAAGACATAAGATAGTTCCTAGAATTAAATCATATTGCCAGTACAATACACCAGGATTTATGGGACACAATGAAGGCAGTCCTACAAAGGAAGAATATAGTGGCAGATGCCACATCGGACAAATAGAAAAAGTCCAAGTAGATAATTTAATGATACATCTCAAGGTCTTAATAAAACAAGAACAATTCAAACCCAAAGACTGTACAAAGGAGGAAATTATAAAGATCAGAGAAGAAATAAATGTAATAAAGATTTTAAACAAAATACAAAAAAATCAATGAATCAAAAAGCTGGTTCTTCAAAAGCATAAACAAAATAGATAAATCATTAGTCGATCTTACTATAAAGGGAAAGAAAAGATACAAATTAATTCAATTAGAAATTAAAAAGACGAAATCACAATGCACACTGCCAAAATCCAGAAAATTATTAGCAACTACTTCACAAACATGTCTGCCAATCAACTGGAAAACCTAGAAGAAATGAATGTATATATATATATATATATATATATATATATATATGTTTATATATATATATATATATAACAGAATTAAGAAGATATAAAAATGTTGAACCAAGAAATAACAGGCAATGAAATTGAAGCAACAAATAAAAAATAAACTACCAAGAAAAGTCCAGGTTCTGATGAGTTCACTGCTGAATTCCACAAGAATTTAGGGGAGATCTAAATCCAATACTCCTCAAACTCTTTAATGAAGTCAGAAGATAAGAAGTGCTGTCCAAGTCATTCCTAGAAGCTAGGATTATCCTGATTCCAAAACCAGGTACAATTCCAACCAAAAAAGACAACTACAGGTCAATCTCTTCAATGAGCATAGCTGCAAAAATCCTCAATGAGATACTGGCAAACAGAACAGCAAAACATCATGAAGATCATACATCAAACCCTTGAACAAACAGACTTAGTAGATACAGTGTCTACAGAATGTTCCACCCAACAACAACAGGATATATATACATTGTTCTCAGAAGCACATGAAACTTTCTCCAAAATGGACCAATATTAACTTATAGAATATGCTTAAGTAAATGCAAAGGAAATCATCCCATGCATATTATCAGCTCAGCGTGCAATGCAATTGGAAGTCAGTGGCAACCATAAAACCTGCCTCAACACATAGAAATTAAACAATACTTTCCTAAACAACCAGTGGTCACAGATGAAATTAAAAAGGGAATTACATAGTTTCTATGATTAAATGATAATGCCAGTAAAACATACTGGAACTTATGGGAAGCAATGAAAGTAGTCCCACAAGGGAAATATATAGCAGTGAATTCTCACATCGGAAAGACAGAGCAAATTCAAATAAATGATCTAATGTTGAACTTCAAGCTTCTGGAAAAAGAGAACAAATTAAACCTAAAGTGCATACAAGGAAGCAAATTATAAAAATCAAAGCAGAAATAAATGCAATTGAGACTAAGAAAGTGAAAACTGAACACTTGACCGTGGGATGGACACCAGGTTACTGTTACCTGAGTTGCCTGTAATGAGCTGGATATTACCTGACCCACTAAGTCATAAGGTTGGATTTGCACAGTCACAGCCCATCATTAAGTGGAAATGGTATATATGTGATTGAGCCAAAGCGGGTGAGGGTACAAACAAAATACATGAAGAAGTTGCCCAGATGCCTATGGCTCCTACTTTGGCTATACTGCCTTCTGTTTTCCATGGGGTGTACCATATGATCAGCTGACAAAGAAAGCGAAGGCTAGGGCCTGGTTTACAGATGGTTCTGCATGTTACGCAGGCACCTCCTACAAACGGACAGCTGCAGCCATACAACCCCTTTCCAGGACATCCCTGAAGGACAGTGGTGAAGGTAAATCTTCACGGTGGGCAGAATTTTGGATAGTGCACCTGGTAGAACATTTTGTCTGGAGAGAGAGATGGCCAGATGTAAGACTATATACTGATTCATGGGCTATAGCCAATGGTCTGGTGAGATTGTCAGGAATGTGGAAGGAGTTTGACTGGAAAATATTGGTGACAAAGATATTTGGGGAAGAGGTACGTGGATAGACTTCCTCATGTGGGCAAAGGATGTAAAAATACTTTCATCTCACATAAACACTCATCAAAAAGTGACCTCAGCAGAAGGAGACTAATAATCAAGTGGGTCAGATGACCCATTCTGTAGATAGCAGTCCACCTCTTTCTTCAGCAGTCCCTGTCATTGCTCAATGAAGGGCAGAGTGGCTCTGGTGGCAGGGATGGAGGTTATGCATGGGCTTAGCGACATGGCCTGCCACTTACAAAGGTTGATCTGGCTATGGTCACTGGCAAATGCCCAATATGCCAATGGCAGAGACCAACACTGAGTCCCTGATAGGACACCATTCCCTGGGGTGATCAACCTGTGACCTGGTGGCAGGTTGATTATATTGGACTTCTTGCATCATGGAAAGAACTCTGGCTTTGTCCTCACTGGTGTAGACACTTATTCTGGATACGGATATGCCCTCCATGCACATAATGCTTCTGCCAATACTACTCTCCATGAACCCACAGAATGCCTTATCCACCATCATAGAATTCCACACAGCTTTCCAAGGAACACATTCTGTGACAAAGAAATGGGGCAGAGGGTTCATGCTCATAGAATTCACTGTTCCTGTCATGTTCTCCGTCATACAGAAGTAGCTGGATAGATAGAAAAGTGAGGACACAGTTACAGTGCCAACTAAGTGGCAGTAGCTTGCAGGAGTAGGGAAAAGTCCTTTAAAAGGCTGTGTACGCTTTGAGTCAGTGTCCACTGTACGGTACTGTCTCCCATAGCCAGGAATCAAGGGCTGAAAGTGGAAACCATACCACTCACTATACCCCTGTTGATCCACTAGCAAAAGTTTTGTTTCTTGTTCATGTAGCCTTATGCTCTGCTGATTTAGAAGTCTTAATTTCAGAGAAGGAAGGGCTTGTACCAGAAAGCACAACAATGATACCACTGAACTGAAAGCTAAGACTTTCCCCTGGTCATTTTGGTTGTCTCGTGCCTCTGAGGATACAAGCCAAAAAGAGAGTTACATTGTTGGCAGGCTTATTGAACCAGACTATCAAGGGGAGATTGGATTATTACTCCACAGTGTGGGAAAGGAAGAATATACTTGGACCCCTTAGAATACCTCCTAGTATTACCATCCTCTGTTATTAAAGTCAATGGGAAACTACAATAACCCAATCCAGGCAGAATGACAAATGGCCCAGAACCTTCAGGAATAATGGTATGGGTCACCCCACCAGGAAAAGAGCCAGGACCTGCTGAGATATTTGTTAAAGACCAAAGGAATACAGAATGAGTAGTAAAAAAAAGTAGTTTTAAATACGAGCTATGAACCCGTGATCAGATACAGAAATGAGAATTGTAATTGTAATAGTTGTCTCCTAGTATGCTTCTGATGTAATAAAATGTTGATAGGCTTAATATTTGTTCCTAAGTATTATTAAACCTATGTTATAACCTATGTTCAAGTCATGAAATGTTAGAAGTCAGCATCACTAAAGGAAAATCTGCCTTCTCTTCTGGAGAGGGGATCAGTGCATTTCCATTTGTACACAGGATAGTTACAACATGGTAGCTGTGGTTATGAACTTAATAAGTCTATGGTTTCAGGAAATGTGTCTGGTTGTCAAGTTTACTAGGAATTGATTGTGATAGTTAACTGATTGTGTGAACTTGAGTAACAAATACCCAACTAAATTGGATCAGCATAGTTCTGGGTGTGGAAGACCCACCCTAGGAGGGTTGTCACCAGAATGGTACAAAAGGGAAATGAAGAAGGAAGGCTTGTTTCTGTTTCTTTGGAGGAGCTCCAATCTTCACCTTCACCTTGGACATCATCTCCTGGCTTCCAGGACAGACTCTTCAGCCTCCCAGTGCAGACCTTGTCAGCCTATTCCACTGCAGACCTTACGGCCTCCTGATATGGACTTTATGGGACACTACACTGACCTCCTGGTCTTTGACTGGATCTTTTGGATTCCCAAGTGAACAGAAAATCCTTTCGTGCTCTTCCACACCTGACTCTGTGGGAAGCCGTTGTAAGCTGATCTTGTCAATTCTTCTATATTTGTATATCTTGCATTATATCTGTTTCTGTAGTAAGTACTGACTGACACATCCATGTTTATAGCAGCACAATGTAAAATAGTTAAATCTTAGAAAGAGCTCATAGGCCATCAACAGATGACTGGATAAAGGAAATGTGGTATCCACAATGGAGTACTATTGTGCCATAAGAGGAATAAACCCGAGTCACCTCAAGACCATAATTTTCAGTGAAATAAATCAGACACACAAGTTTAAGAATCACATTGTTTCTCTTGTAAGAGAAACTCAAAGGGTAAATAAGGAGCAAAGTGGAAGATAGATGTGGGGAAGTAGGAAAGGGACCAGAGAGGGCGAGGGGGAAGGGAAGGAAGGGAAAGGGGATTTAAAAAGAGAATGGAAGGGAAAAATGGAAACAAAGATTTTGCAAATGAAGACGGGAAGAAGGGTTGAAGAGACGGGAAGGGAATGAGAAAAAAAGAAGACTTAAGATACACTATGTCCAAGTACAAATTCCCTATGATGAAAGTGATCATTATATATAGCAAATATGTTCTAATAAAAAATTTAGAATTGAAAGAGATCCCTATTTCTGGATAGGCAGAACCAACGTAATCAAAATGGCTATACTGTATTTCCAAAACTGATATACAGATTTATTGCAATCCCAATCAAAATACCAGTGTCATTTCTCACAGAGCTAGAGAAATCAATCCTAAAATTTGTATAGAATCAGGTAAGACCCAGAAGGACAAAATCAATAGTGGGTCAGAAAAACAAAACAAGTGGCATCATAATCCCAGATTTTAAATTATACTATAAAGTTACAATGATTAAAAGAGCATGACATTGGCACAAAGGGCATGTGGATGAATGGAGCAGAAACCACCCCAGGCACATACAGCTGTTTGATGTTGATGAAGTAGTTAAAAACATACACTACAGGAAAAATAATCTCTTTAATAAATGGTGTTGGGAAAATTAGATGTCCATATGCAGAATATTGAGTTCAGACCCACATATTTCACCATGTAAAAAACTAAAATCAAAATGAATCTAAGAACTAAATGTTAAAACCGAAGAATTTAAACAGCTGGAAAATAAAATAGGTACAGCTTTTGAAGACATAGGCCTAGAGAAAGACTTTCTGAACAGAGCCCCCAATGTCACGGGAAATAGGGTCATGCCAAATGAGATCGTATCAAATTTTAGAACTTCTGCATAGCAAAGAAAAACAACCAACAGACTGAAGAGACAATCTGCAGAATGAGAAAAAATTTTTTCCAGCTATTACATAAGACAGAGGACTAATATTGAGAATGCAGAAAGAACTTAAAAATATTAAGCCCCCAAAGTAAAATCCCCAATCAGAAAATGGGCAACTGAAATGAACAGACAGTTCTCAGAAGTAGTACAAATGGCCAATCAATACATGAAAGAACTGCTCATCATCACTGACCATCAGAGAAATTAAAACTAAAGCTACACTGAGTTACCATCTTATTAAGGAAAGAATGGCTATCATCAAAAAATCTAATAATAACAAATGCTGATGAGGGTGTGGGGGAAAGAAGGAGCCCTTCTACATTACATATGGAAATGTAAACTAGCACAACCACTATGGAAATCAGCGAGAGATTCCTCAAAGAACTACAAATAAAAACTTCATTTGATCCAGCAATCCCCTTTCTAGGTATCTTCTCAAAAGTGTTAAATCATATTAAAAGGTTACGTGAATATGCATATTTATAACAGTACATTTTATAATAGCCAACTCTTATAAATCTTGTAAATAGCATATATGTCCATCAACAGATGACTAGACTAGGAAAATGTATAGAATGGAGTAATATGTTGCCATACAGAAAAATAAACTTGAGATTTTTGTAGGTAAATAGATGCAACTTGAGAAGAAAATGTTAAGTGAAATAAGCCAGACACACAGACTCAAATACTGAGTGGTTTCTCTTACATGAGAAACACAAAATTTATATAAATATACAAATAAAGAGCAAAACAGAAGACAGATAAATAGGAAGTTGAAATACTTCCACAAGTTGTATATTTCATTGCTTCAAAAAATATTTTAATATATATGCTAGTTTGTTTCATTTATTCTACTGCTTTATCATAGATTGTTGAAAAGAAATTTTTGTGCTATTATCTGTTTATTTTTTGTGAGAACCACTTTGGTTTATGTATTCTACTCTGAGTAACTACTTTGAAGACAATGATACACAGTATATTAACTATTGTTATTACTTTGTTATAAAATTTTGTGGTTTTTTAATAATATAAATAAAATTGTCTGTAACTACATTAACTTGTGGTCATATGAGTACAGTGAAAGGTTTGGAAAAGGGCACACTCAGCCTATAGCTTTGAGGGGTGGCGGCTTCACAAGGGCAAGGATAGATGAGGGTGATGAGAATGGATATGATCGTGGTCACTATGGTAATGGAGAAGATGGTGGTGGAGATAACGGTGATAATGGTGATGATGGTGATGGAGATGATGATGATGGTGATGGTGATGGAGATAGAGACGATGGTGATGAAGATGGAGATGATGGTGAGGAGATGATGGTGGTGGTGATGGTGATGGTGATGGAGACAGAGATGATGGTGATGGAAATAGAGATGATGGTGATGAAGATGGAGATGATGGTGAGGAGATGATGGTGATGGTGATGGTGATGGAGATAGAGATGATGGTGATGGAAATGGAAATGACTGTGATGGAGATGATGGTGATGAAGATGGAGACGATGGAGATGGAGATGACTGTGATGGAGACGATGGAGATGGAGATGATAGTGATGGAGTTGATGGTGATAGTCATGGTGGTGATGGTGAGAATGTTAGCCAAGTTTCTATCATCATGACAAAATACCTGAGAAAAGAGGAAACAGCTGTGTTGTGTCGTGATTCCATGGACACTGGCTCTGCCGTTTCTGGGTCCATGGTGAAGCAGAACATCACAGTGGTAGCAGTGGAACAAAGTGGCTCACTTAAAACAGACAGGAGGCAGAGCTAGTAAGGAAAGGGCAGGGACAAGGTATGCTTTGTCAGGGGACCCCCACAATGGCCTACTTCCTCCAACTAGGGCCACCCCTTGGCATTTCCACCACCTCCCACCTGTCCATTCAGTTTTGACTCCATTAGTGGATTATTTTTTATTTTTATTTAATTTTAAATACTTCAAATAGCCGCATGGCTGACGACAATCGTGTTAAAGGACACAGCTCTAGGTCATGGCTGCGAACACCACTTGTCCCCCTGGTTTCCTAAAGAAGATTCACTGGTCATCACTTCTCACCTTCCTTACAGCGTCCAGAGAGACTTTAAAAAGTTTTCTGCCCATAGTAATATGTGATGCAACATGATCAATGCTATTTGTAAGTATAAAATCAAGGTTCTAAGAGAACCTAAAAGATTTTTAACCTAAAAGGTTAAAAAATTATACAAATACCTGAACCTGTGTGACCTCATCTTCAGACCCTTTCAATAACTGATGCAACTAATGAAAACTGATAGAAAACAAGTAGTTTATGGAACAGATATTTGTTTTACAATAACCCAAGACAATCAAGAACTAGGAAAAAGCAGCATGAAGAGCAAAAGTAAAATATTAGTAAATGCAATTTATGATACTTGGTTGGATCCTGGATCCAAAAAAAAAAAAAAAGTCAGCTGCAAAAGACACTAGGACAAGAAGGAAAATTTGAATTTGGATCATAGTATCCAGACCATTTACATAATAGTATTTTATTAATGTTTATTTTCCTGATTGTGATAGTTATATCATTTTGGTTTAGTAGATAAATGTTAAAGTAGTCAAACATAAAGTGTCATAATGTCTGATATTAATTTTCAGATGTTTCCTTGAAAGAGTTTGTGTACTATATCACACATACATGTATATGGCACAAACATGGCAAAATATTAGCAATCCTTCATCTAGGTGATGGATGTGCAAGCATTCATTTGATTATCTTTATGACTTTTCTGGAGGTTGGATATATCATAGGAATATACAGAAAAACTAAATGATTTTCAAAATTTGAAGTAATACATGTAATTATCCATTGTAAGTCCTTCAAAAGAACTGGTGGAAAGGACTGGGCTGTAGCTCAGTGGTAGAGCACTTGCCCAGCACCCATAGGCTCAAGGCCTTCGCCAGCATGACATAAATACATGATACAAGTAGATAGATGATAGATAGATAGATAGATAGATAGATGATAGATAGATAGATAGATGATAGATAGATAGATAGATAGATAGAACTAGTGAATAAATATTGTGGAGTTTACCTATTTGGATTCATTTGTTTTAAGTGAATTTTCCTCCTTTTTGAAAACATTGGTCCCAATGTATAAAGCTGAGTTTAAAGTTTAATTTTTCATAAATTTACAGTCTTAACTTTTGAGATAAGCATGTCAGAATCAGAACCTTGGACATCTCAAATACAAATTTCTTACGCCCCTTGTAAATTTAGTCATCCATTTCCGTTAGATCAGTGCATTTCTACAGAACAAGAGGACTTTGCGGATTAATGTTGTACACACCCGAAGAGGGACATCTGGCGGGCACACCCTTTAATCTGTGGGCCACTCTGAGCCACTGAGGACAAAGGAAAAGAAAACGTACAAAGACGCTTCCTTCCCCTTGTCTCACTTAGGACTCTTTTCCGTGAATGATAGAATGTGTGGCTGAAACTGGATTAAAGAGAATGGGAATGAAACCACTCAACTATTAAAAGATTCAGAGATGGATCGGTAGGTTCCATTGCTCAGTGTCCCAGAGGCTTGATGTCGTTCTGTATCGCAGCTCTGCCTTTTCACACAAGGGAGCAAAGTGGCAGCAAAGCCCCAGATGTCCCCCTGTCAGTGCAAATTCAGGGTAGAGGAGGAGCAAGAGCTGCTTCCCAGGAGGGCCGAGCCCTGCAAGGGCAGGAAGCTGGAGGACTCACAGGTGTTGGGCTCGTCTGCACCGTTCCGCGGCCTCCTCTGCTGAGAGCTGGGCTGCGGAGGGTCCTGGAGCACGTGCTGAGCAGAGGAGAGCACCTCCCTCCACCGGAAACCAATCAGGTGCTGAATGGGACACGCAGCCAGGGCGTGGAGGGGAGGGAGGATACATCGCATTCTTCTCTTTATCATGGAAGACTATGTGGTATGGTCGAAATATTTGATGAATGTTTACATTTCAAAAATTGATCAAGATAGAAGACACATTGTCACTAATAACCCTTGATAGAGAACACACCTAGCCCATCATTCTTGTCATTTTCTGAAGCTGCTCTGAAAGCCTTTTTTGTGAATATCTTTACAAGGTGTGATTAAAGAATATGGAGAATATGGAAAATGCTGCTGCACGTTCATAAAAACATCCAGCTACTGACAAGAACTGGCACTATGCAACTTTTGACTCTTCCCCAAAGTCAAAATGACCATGAAAGGTAAACAGTTTGAATCCATTCAAGGCATTGGGGTAGTCATGACTGCACAACTAAAGACACAAGAAGAACTTCGAGATCTGCTTCAGAAAGTGGTGAGAATCATGGGATGGTTGTGTCCAAAGCAAGGGGTAGTACTTTAAAGGGGATTAATGACACTGTGTCTATTACTGTAATAACTTTTAATAAAATATTAAACATTCACTGTATCTCTCAATCACATCTCATAGTCTCGTGATTCTTATGGTTGGAAATCTCACCTTGTTTCTGAGCATCCTGGCACATACTTTTGGAACAGGCATGTTGCAGTGTTCAGTGTAGACCGGTAGTGCTCATGTGCCTCCACTGTGAGCCCCAGCCTCATGCATCTTCCTGGCTGGAACAGCAGGCTCATGGCTCAGGAAATCTAACAGTGGAGCCCATTGCTGTGCGCAGTCATGACTCAGGCCCAGTGAAGACCTTAGGGGGAAGTAAAAACACATCTCAGACTTGTGCTTCCCAAAGGTCAGGGAGTCCGAGGGCGTTAGCTTTATGATAAGAGGTTTTACCAGGAGCCTCAACCTCCTGTCACTTCTGGCCCAGGCCTTGTGTAGGTCAAGCTCCAGGAAACTTAGATGGAGCTTGGGAGGCTTCCGTAAGGTTCCACAGTGAGCACCGTCTTGTGAGTTCTGGGTGCGATGGGCACCAACTCAGCTGCAGGACAAGATGCCGCAGAAACCGCAGCTAATGTGCTCCCCTCTCGCGAGGGAAGGGCTGGACCAGCAGGGGCTCCTCAGTTACTGAAGTCAACATCGGCACTTGCAGCCATAGTCACGCCACAGCTCAGAAGGTGGTACCTGTATCCATGGTAACAGGGAGGGCTTTCAGGTCCCTTGAGAGGTGGGAACATCTTCTTTCATAGCCCCAGAGGCTACACAACTCCCAAAAACCCTAGCAGCAGAGGAAACCCACGCTGGGAGGCTGAGAGGCGGAAGGTGGAGCACTACTCCAGCTCAGCATCCTGAAGAGCCCCAGCCACCCCTCGTGAGAAACCTGCATGAGGTCCTGAGTGATGTTCGATATCTTTGCTTTCTGGCCAAATAGGATTAAGAAGGGGACTTAAAGCAATGACATAAAAAGGTAAGTTCAGTGGGAAAAGGGGCCAAGAGTAAGGCATTCTTATATAATCTGGGCCTAAAACAATTTGGAAAAAGTACATTGGGCGCCAGCAGGCCACTGCAGAGGAGCCTTGGCTTCTTTCTCTCTCTTTGACATTAAAGAATCACAGAGGGAAAGACTAAAGGATCTCCAAACAAAGAACCATTTAAACCTCACCTCTTGTTCCAGCCATAGATCCATGGGCAAGCCATTCCCCTTTGAGCTTCTATTGTTTCATCTGAGTGGTTGGGATGTAATATCTTACAGGTTTGTCTCAAGAGCATATGTAAAGTGCCCCCATTCCAGGGATTCAGTAACTGAGGGGCATATATTGGGCAAGTCCTGCTATTTCTAGGTGGGGCACATTGCCTGACATGTGGCATTATCTGCTGTTTCAACAAAAACCCAGGGCAAAGGAAAGAGAAAGACAGGACAAACCAACACTTACAAAGCAGACATGAAGATATTCAAGGGAGAAAGCCAACTGTGGCAAGCTATTCATAGAGAAAGTTATTAGTGTACATGGAATGTATCCATTTTCTTGGTGTGTATGCAATTTTATATCCTCCCTAGAGGGATGCTAAATGGATGGGATGGGAAAGGCATGAAAGGCCAAGAGAAAGCTATTCTGGGTGAACCTTTTTCCCACCCGTCCTGAGGAACTTCAGGAATTGTCATGGCCTGAGTCAGCGAGCCAGCTTTGCAGGATTTCCATGTGAATGTCTTTGACTGAAGCCACAGAATCTAGATTTTATGCCCTAGTATCAAGCTCTGATCCAGAAGGTTTCTTGACAGGAGATGAAGGAAACAGCAAACAGTGCAGTCACAGAAGACAATGGAGGCCCAGAAGTTAGAATTTAGAAAACCAAGAGCTCTAGAAAGCTAGTTTTTGTGTATGGGACTGGGGACAGTTAAACTGGGTTGTCAATTTGATTGGCCTATGGGCCATCTAGGTATTAGAAAAGCACACTTCTGGATTTGTCTGGGTGGGTCATGGAGGAGTGACCTTGAGGTCTACATATAATCCTTGCAATGGTTGTGTCAACTTGAGAAGTTTAGAAGTTTAACTAAGGGATTCAGCAGGGGCCAGGGTCCTCACTTTGTAAACATCCTCAGCCTGTGCAAGAGGAGGGCACAGAGACGGTGTGAGTGCTGCACCCACATGGGACAGGTAGCCAGCATACAATATAAAGGAGGAAAACAGGTTTGCTCTTCCCCTTTTTGTTCTTATTGCACTTGCTGCCTTCTACTGCCATGAACTGTTGCCCTTCTGCCATGCTCCCCTTCCTTGGAGCCAGTTGTTTATGGACTGAAACCTCTACAAACTGTGAGCTAAATAAACCTTTCTTTCCTTAATTTTGGGCATTGCTGTTTTGTCTCAGCAATAAGAGAAAAGTAACTAAGACAGTCCCATACCCTCTAGTGGTGTCCCTTTCCTCTATTTCCTCATGGCCATGAGATGAGCAGTATTAATCTGTCAAAACTTTCAGTCATGATGCCACTGCCTTGGAGTCATATATCATGGACTGAATCCTCTGCAACCCTGAGCCAAATAAACCATTTCCTCCTTTGTATTGTAAATATCAGATGTTTTATGCCAGCAATGGGAAAGGGGTCAATACAGAGCGCAAATGTTTCCCCCTTCCACACACAGTGCGGTTAACAAAGTGGCTTATCCCTGACATCTCTCTGTGTCTGCCTCTATCAGAGTGGATGGAGTAGATTGTCCTCCAGCTTGGAACGTGCCCAGAGATAAGCCACGTTCCCCTAGGGGTAGGGATTCCCACAACTTCTTGTCAAATTCAGTTAACACGTATATTACATTTTGAAAATGTTTTCACTTTGACATCATTTTAGATGTATAGACAAGTTGCAAAAATAATACCAACAACCCTCATCTGCCCTTCATTAAGATTGCCCACAGATTAATATTTTGTCATGTTTGTTTTGTTCTTTGTGGATTTATGTTATTTTTTCTGAACCATTTAAAAGTTACAGTCACAATTCCCTCTGCTCCTAAATAGTTCAGAAAAGAATCCCTGAAAAGCAATGACATTCTCTTATGTAATTTAAGTATAAAAATTGGAAAATTAGCATTGATGTGATTATATAAGCTCCAAGTCTTATTTAACTTTAAACAATTGTCCCAGTAATTAAAAAAAAAAACCTAGTCCAGGATACCACATGGCATTTAATTGCTATTTTTTTTTTTTTAGTTTTCTTTAATCTGAAACAATTCCTCAGTTTTCATGAGATTAGGATTTTTGAGAATGACAACCCATTTACTGTGTAAAATATTTCCCAGTTGGGTTTTAAAGAAAGAATTAGAAAATCACCCATTGGCAGTGGCCAATGAGATGATTGGCTCAGATTATTTTCAATTGACTCAAAAACTAGTAAGTGAAAATTTGATGAAGAATAAGATGTGCAGTCTTTCGTATTTGAGTTTTTGTTTTTGGTGGTTTGGGTTACCCAAGGTCAATGACTGAAAATAACATATGGAAAATTCCAGAAACAAACACTCCTCAGGTTTTTTAATTGGGCACTATTCTGAGTAGCATTATAAAATCTTCTGCTGAGTAGCATTATAAAATCTTCTGCTGTACCCAAGATGTGAATCATCCCCCTGCCCAGAGTATCTGCAACAAGTGCCACCTGCCCATTAGTTACTTAGTGCCCATCTAAGGTATCAAGTTTGGGGTTAGGGATGCAGCTCAGTAGTAGGGTATTTGTCTTCCATGTGAGAGACCCTGGGTTCCATCCCTAGCACCAGAGGAGGAGGAAAAATCCAACCCACCATTGTAGTACAGCAGTGCTTGTGTTTAAGTAACACTTGTTTTTTTTTTTTATAATTAACCCAAAAGGCAGCAGTGATTATGTCGATCATTAGTACCGAAAAGAAGCTGTAAATCATACCCTTTAAGTGAAAATGGTAGCATAGGGATGAGCATAGTGTATGTAGAGTTCAGCATGATCTCTAATTTCAGGCATCCACTGGGGGTCTCTGAATGTACCACCATGGATCAGGTGGGCTCCTGTATTCACTTTGCCTCAGTGCACCGCTGCACAGAGTTCTGAACTGACTGAAGACCAAAACAATCTCTCGACAGTGGGGAGCCTGGGAGACTCTGCTTTCACCTGTGATCAAGGTTAACATCAATGATACTGGACTTCACATGGCTCCTGATGGGGTGCATTCAGAATCACAGCATTCTACTCTGTATTCCGACCACAAATGCATCATCTGAGTCTATGTAGGGACAAACATCAAACAGTGCTGCTAAATAAACGGAGGAAATTTTGAAATACAAACCCTTTACAGACAAGAGAACTGCACGGTGAAGCTAGTAGACTTACAAACCTCCACAGATCTCTTCAGGATCCCCCTTTCTGTCTAATACCCCTTCTCTAAACATAAGAGGACCTGGCAGCCTACCCTACTTCCCAGCTGTCCTCAGCTGTAGCTCCATATTTCGGAGCTTCATTATTCTATTGAGGCTTGAGGACCATTCAGTCCGTCCAGTTCAGAGTCAAAATGGCAACTCAGTCATGGTCACTGCTATGATATAGATCTAGAATGCTCCCCAAAGCCTCATTTGTTCCAAAGAAGAGGCTTTGGAAGGGTGATTGGATCATGGGGCTTTCTAGAGGACTTGCTGTTAGGAGGAGATGCCTGACTGGAGGCGGGTCACTGGGGGCGTTACCCTGAAAGATGCATCCCCTTTGCCAGCTCTTCCCTCCTCTTTCTGCTTTTGGTCACCATGGCATGAGCAGCTCTTCTGCTCCAGGCCCTCCCACCATGCCTTCCTACCTTGGAGCAGCCAACAATGGACAGAACCCTCTAAAAGACATGAGCCAAAATAAACTTCTCCTTTAAACTGTGGGTGTTGGATATTTTGTCCCAGAGACAAGAAAATGACAAGAAAGTCACCCTTGTCCTTGACGCAACTTCCCATGTGGATCTGCACATCCTGGCTCCACAGCCTCAGTGTCATCGTCCTGGTTCCCTCTCCCTGGTGAGTCAGAGCGTGAGCTCTAAACCAGGGCAGACTCAGGTCTCGACACCAGCCCACCACTGAGTGCGCACGCCTCTCTTTTCTACTTGCTCCATTTGCTCAGTTGATGAATGGGCGTAATGGTATCCATTATTTGGGCTGCGCAAGTACATAGGATGAGATATTTGTAAAATTCTACTTCATTTTGCTCCCTTCTCCCATCAGAAGGTTGATCCTTCAATCAGCGCGTAGATGGGTTTGCATACCCCTCCCTGCCCAGTCTAGGTCTGAGATCGGGGGCAGCAGGGCCAACGAGGCTGTCCTCAGATGATCTGGGTGGTGACATAGCAAGATGAAGGCCAGCTCAGGCTAGACCCAGACTCATGGGGGAGGAGCCAGGCCACAGAGCAGCCAACCCATTTCTAGCCTGCACTGGAAGAGGACGACAGGTCAAACAGAGAAGCTGTGCATGGGCACTGCCGCTGAGAGGTACCCATGGGAGACTCCTAAAGAGAAGTCCCACAAGTGCTATGATATTTGCGTCTGGATCTGGCTCAGGAGAGAGACTGGCCAGGGCTTTGGTCCTTCCACATAGGTGGAGATTGTATAGGACGAGGAGGGCAGCGCCTGCAGGAAAAGATGAGGTCTCTCAGAAAGTTGACTGTGAGAAAACACAGCACAAGATTTTCTCCTGGGAATTTTTTTCCACAGGGCTCCCCCATTCTCCCCAAAATCTACCTTTTCAGAGTTCAACATCTAGGGTGCTAAAGACATGCAGACTGAGCTCACATCTTAATTCTCTCAGGTCCTCCTCCCCACCTGGGAGCTGCTGCTAGTTTTGGAGGATCAAGGGCGGGCACTTTGATGATACGACATTTGGAAATAGAAGCAGGTCTTTCTGCATCTTCTGCCTACTCTATTTCCACACCTAAGGGCCCTCCACACTCACCCCTACAATCAAGAATACACATAAGAAAAGGGACCAGTGGCTGCTCCAGGGTACAGGCTTCGGGGCAGTCTGAGGCACTGGGCTTGGTGGACGTGTTTTCCATCTCAGCCTTCTTACTTGGCAGGTAATGCATTTCTCTCCCCTCGGTATTGCGCACTTGTTAATTGACCATTTCAGTACGGCTGGTGGGAACATAAACATTTGGAGACTTTTTTGCAATGACAAGAGGAGATAATATTCTGAAACCCATGAGCTAGTTATGTTTAGGAAAATCACCATGGGGTTAAAATGACGCGTTGATGTAATGCAGTCGGTGGTTTATGAGAATTCCTCCGGCCGGGCCTCGGCTGTATAAGCACAAGCACATTCCTTGCTGGTGAACAGGCAGCAGGGCCCAGCGGGTTCGTTTTTCCAAGTTGCATGACTTACCCTTCGATTTCCGCCTCCCAAGGGACAAGGGGGCTGCAAGGGGTGGGGAAGGCTTCACAGTGAAATTTTCTGTGGAAGCCCGCTGAGGCAACAAATAGTAAAAGGGAAAATCCAGAAATAGCTTAGGGAGTTAGTCAGCTAATAGTCATCTTATACAAACCGTGTTCAGTCACAGTTTTGTGTTCCACTGTGTGTAACTTTTTTTAAAAAAAAAATGGACTTATGGAAAGATCAATAATCATTTGTTTGAAAGTCAGAAAGGCCCAGTTTCATGTCCAAAAAGAAGCAAAAGAATTCTCATTCACTAAAGCTTTGTCAACACAGTTCTCATGATGGAAATTCTATACTCTGAAAACTGGGAAGCTTCTTGACATTCTTTGCTTCTGCTAGTTTTATAACATTAAGTGCCAATCATTAGGGTGCACTTTAACACTGTTATTTAAAAGCATAGGGATGTGCAGTCTCCTAAAATCATTTTTCTAGTGCACACATGCACAAACATTATGAAGCCGTCTATTTGTATATGCCTACCAGCTTTTATTTAATGTGCTAAAGTAGAATTAAAATGGGAGAAAGTAGTAGCTGAATATTTCTATTCCTATATTAAGTGGCCAGCCTACCCTGATAATTAGTCCAATCTTGATATTTAGGCCAACCTTGATAATTTTAAGGAAGTTGCTTTTCTCTTTCATGTTCTATTAAAATGTGTCTTTAAAAATAAAAAAGTTTTGAGGATTGAAATGGAAAACTTGATACAAAGCTTATTTTTAAAAAGAAAATGTCAGGCCGGGGATTTAGCTCAGCAGCTCAAGTGCTTACCTGGTAAGCATGAGGTCATGAGTTCAATCCCTGGTACAAAAAAATAAAAATAAAAAATAATAACAATAATAAATAAATAAAAAGAAAATGTCCTTGGAGCCATAATGAATAGGTAGCATCAACTCCAAGGCGGGAGAAGCTTGGGAAGAAGCCCTGAACTTAGGAGACCAGATCAAATTTATCCAAAAGGCCTTCCTGCCTATGTCCCCCAGGCAGTAAAATCTGGTTGACATTGAGAAAAAAATTTCTTGTCACCTGAGGAAAGGGGTCCAGCAGATATCGCACAGTTAAACTGAAGACACCTCTGATACCACACCGGGGATCCCAGTGTCCTGCAGGGCTGACACAGCAGCAGGCCACCAACCGACCGCATGGACCCCACACATCACACTCAGTGTTCAGGTGGTTTACACCTGAACAAGACACTCCACTTGCATGTGTGCATGTATCACCAGGCCGTGCAGTTAGCATGCAAATGCTGACCTTGAATTTCTAACATGCTCTGGGTTGTATCATTGCTGGCCCCAGGGCCACATTTGGGGAGTAGCAGTTTAAAACTTGGAATCTCACTTGCATTCTACACCAAGATTTCTGCAGACTGGGCAGTCCCCTCAAGTGGTGCAGCCACTTGAGACATTGTCAAGGACCAAAATCACCCAACCTCCCTTCTGCCATCCTCTGGGGCTGAGGCTTGCTCAGCTTTCTCCCTTCATCCCGGCAAACATCATACTTCTGATGCTGTTGGAGGGACGAACTTATCCCTTCTGCCCCAGCCAACTTTGCTGTGGCTGGCATTGCTTTACACTCACACCTAGGTTCAAAGAAAGCTTCTCCGGCCGTGCTCACAAAGCAGTGGGCATGGGGAGGGCTTGCAGTGGTCTGGGCACCCCCAGAGCTGTTACCCGCAATGTGCAGCAGCAGGAGGGATGATGCCCCCATTGTGTACAGATAAACAGGCTCTGCTGCAGTTGCTGCAATAAGGAAAATCCAGGAAAAGGTCTGCTTCTACCTAGGAAACCTTATCATCTGGTGATGCATTGCTAATACACCCTCTCTGGTGATCATCAGCATGCTACTTAACCTCCTGAGATTCACTACTCCCATCTGAATCAATGAATGATAATAACTACTCTGAATTAGATCAGATTAAATGGAGAATGTGCTAAACTATCTAGCTAAGAGGTTTACGTAAGAATGAAATTCAGTGGCTGGCGTGCTACAAAAATAACACTATATAAAAATACAACCCATCACATTATTTGTGCGTGTTTATTGCATTTCTACTTTCAGTTGACCTATGCAGCTCAAACTAAATCCATGACAGTGTTACCCGGGACACCATCAATCCAGGCAGACCTGGTGAAGAAGTCTTGTCCTGCTGCCTCCCACCCCACACACCACCTAAACTGTCAGAATTGCTGGCAGACACTGAAAGGAAATAGGCCACTAGGAAGAAAGTACCATCTTGCAAATTCAAACTGAAAAAGCAACATGAATATTTCAACCAACTGCAATGACAGACTTTTTACTAGCTATAGTAATGGAAATACCATCGCACCATGGGCTAAAAATCTCCATGTCCATTAATTAACAGAATCAGTTTTTATTTAACTGATAATCTTTTGCATGTTCCACATAACAGGATTTGATTTAAACTAAATTGAGTGTCTAGAGTTCACGTAATTAAATCATTTACTGAATTATCACTGCTTAAAAATATGCTGAAAATATTTGTTAAGCATGTTATGAAAATAACATCCTATCAATTTCTAACAGTTAAATAAGCTTTTTATTTGCAGTGCTAGGGATTGCTAAGTGAGCGTACCACTGAGTTATATCCTCAGATCTTTTGAGTTTTTATTCATATTTTATTTTATTTTGCAACACGTTTTCATTAAATTGTCCAGCTGTCCATGAACTTGCTATTCTCTTGCTGCATCCTCCTGAGTACCAGGGACTGCAAGCATGCACCAACACACCTGCTTTATTTTATTTTGTTTTGTTTTATTTTATTTTATTTTATTTTACTTTATTTTTCTAGTACTTGGGATTGAACTTACAACCTCGCGCTTGCCAGGCAAGTGCTTAGGCCACTGAGCTAAATCCCAGGCCCTACTTTTTGAGACAGGGTCTCACTATGCAGTTCAGGCTGGCCTTGAACTCACTTTGTAGCCCAGGCTGGTCTCAAACTCACAATGATCCTCCTGCCTCAGCCTCCCGAGTGCTGAGATTACAGGTGTGCACCACCATGCCTGGCTTCAATCTCATTTATTCTCGTGTTAGACTTGTGTAATTATACCTGTCAGGGGCAAATAAACCCTGAAAAGGAAGACAATTATACAGTGATATTGATGCATTTGAAAGCATATTATCTTTTACAGTATTACTATGGGAACTCAGAAACTTATTCAAAAGATTCTGAAATTGCTCAAAATAGCTTTAGAGTTTTTTGGGGGGAATGAATTTCAAAGCCTAAGCATAAGCTATGCAAAATTTGTATTATTTTGTGACTAATCTCTAGAACTGCAATAACAGTATCAAAATGACTTCATTTGTTTTGCAAATGCTCTACATGGTAAAATTATATTGGATCTAATTTGTAGAGTTTTATTTAGAAAGTAAAAAAAAACAAGCATGTATTATTTCTGTAATGAGTAAAATAAAATAAAAGTTAGGATAAAAAAGTCCTCAAATATAATCACATGTGACAAATTGGAGAGAAGGAAATTATTTCAGATGGTGATGAAGGAACTTAAAGTAATTATAAAACTAGACTTGGAAAAATATTGACTACTATGAGGGAGACTAAATTTGAAAAGCGATTCTAAAACAACCAAGTTGACCCTCTATTGTAGAAGAGTACACAATATTATAATTCATCTTCCAAACACATGAGGCCTTGGGGCCATTTATATCTAAACCACTCCAAGAGGGAAATTCTTGAAGCACCACTCCAGACGATGTCTTAGTTACATTTTTCTTGGTGCTGAGACAAAATGCCAGACCTCCAAAACTAGGGAAGAAAGGCTTATTTAGCTCACAGTTTGTGGAGGTTTCAGTCCATAATCAGCTGGCTCCAAGGCAGAGTAGCACAAGGCAACATTTCATGGGAGAGGAAGACAGCACAAGCAACAAGAGCAAAAGGGGAGGAACATGGAGAAAAGACTCTTTATGTCCCTTATGTTGTGTGTAGGTCATGCCCTCTTGGGTGTGGCACTCACACCTGTAATCTCAGCATTGGACCATGACTCATTCACAAATTCTGGAAGCCTGCCCCCATGACTGCATGAGGCCTTGGGGGTACATTCAGACTCAAACCATAGCATTCAATTCCTAGCCCCCCAAAGACTCATGCACATCCTTTATGCAAAAGATGTTTAGCTCATCTCCAAGAGTTGCCAAAGTCCTAACAGTTTCAGCATTGCTGAAAGGCCCAAATCCAAAGTCTCCTCTGAGATTAAAGGTAAACTCTTAGCTGTGACCCCTGTACAAATGAAAAGATAGTTAAACACTTCCACCAGTCAACGGCACAAGATAAAAATTTTCATTTCAAAAGGTACAAACAGGGGGATACAAAGGATTGGAACCAAAGCAAGTCCAAAATCCATCAGGGCCAACACTGAGTCCTATAGTTCCATGTAGAATATCTGAAGCAATCTGGTTGTGAGCCCCAAAAGGCTTGAATGACTGCACCCCACTCCAGTAGTTATAGCTCTCATGGCTTCTCTCTTGGTCTGGTTTTGCTCCCACCTTGCAACTTTCCTTAGATAATCCACACTCCTGGCTTTTCCATACTTCTGGGTTCTCCACTGTACCTTTGACTTTACACTCACAGCTTCACATACTGTCCTCTCAGGGTCACACTGCCTAGCCCGCCAGGCCTTCTGGAATCAGGGTGGAAGCCTTTTTTTAACCTCAGAACTCATGCATTCTGCATACACTTAAAACCAGCATCATGTGAATGCTGCCAAAGTCTGCTGCCAGCTGGAGCAGTAGCCAGGCTTCCCTCTCTCTTGGCTGTAGGGATCAAGGGTGTGGATTGCTGAGAGGAAGCTGATCCTGACGAATAAATTCCCTATGTCACCACCATTCTGGAACTCGGTGCGGGCGCAATGATTTTGGAACCTCATGTGGCCTCCGTTGCCATTCTGGAAAATAGTGAGACTGCTGTCATTCTAGAACATGGCACTGTGTGACTTTGTCCTCAAAGCAAAGTCTTTCACTTTTGTAGTTTAGAGGCTGCAAAAGTTGCAGACCCCACTCCATTTCCCATGATGCCCCTAGGCCATCTTTTTTATTTTATTTATTTTTTATTTTTTTGTTCCTTCTCAGCAATCAAGATCTCAGTTCTATCTTTACAGTCCACAGATTTACTGGAGGTTTTTTCCCTGGCCAAACTCACAACATTTTAAATCACGCTGCTGGGTTCTTCACTCTTGATTTGCAACATTAATCTGGCTAAAAGTAACCAACAATAGCCACGCTAAAACCTCAACATTACAGTGGTTTGAAATTCCTTTTGCCAGATCAATTAGCCC
Source organism: Dasyprocta punctata (assembly GCA_004363535.1). Lineage (NCBI taxonomy): Eukaryota > Metazoa > Chordata > Mammalia > Rodentia > Dasyproctidae > Dasyprocta > Dasyprocta punctata. The sequence continues at coordinate 61,524 of RJWM01002702.1, forward strand.
ACTGCCCTTAATCTCAGTCTTAGGCAAAATCTCTGGACACAAACAAAATGCAGACAAACTTCCTGCCAAGCTGTAACACACATCAGCTGGAGTCCAACAACCTGTGCAGTCCTTCTTCCCAGCAGAAAGCTCCTGAACCTGGTCTTTACTGGTTTTCTGGTCTTCTGAGCTCTGACCAGAATCTCCCATACAGAACAGCCTAAGCTGTTTGAAGGCTATTCTTTCAGGCGACATCTCTGAACCTTTCCAAACTCTTCCCACAAGCCATTCCCAAAGGCTCTAGCATCACATGGTCAGGTATAGTCACAGCAATGGCCCCACTCCTGGTACCAATTTTTGTTGCAGACAGGAGTTGCAAGGATATAACAAATACATACAGGACATAGGATTTTATAGTATTATTTTACGATGATTACCTAAGGAGGCAAATACAAAGAAAGTTCAGGAAATCTGTCCACAACACTGAAGACCTAGAAAATCAAGCCAAAGGCCTGGATCCCATGGCAATAACCTGCATGAGTTCAGGTGAAAATCTAGAGCCCATGACAATGACTCATATAAGTCTATTTCATGGATCTGCATTGGGAAGGCCTAAAGGTCAGTGGTGGAATTTAGAAATTCTATGCCAGTGGGGTGATGCTTCTGAATCAGTAGGTTGACGGTTCTGCAGTGGACCAAGAGGTGATGCTCAAAATAAGGACCAGGGCTCCCCTGAAAAGTACCACAGACATTCTCAGCGACAATGAGGTCCCAAGTTTCTCCAATAATGAGAACAGCTCATTCCATATCAGGAAGCCAGCATGACAGACTTCTCCTAGAGATTAAACAGCACATATCTTCCCCTCTGGAGACAAGAAGTGATGCTCAAAGTAAGGACCAAAGCTCCCCCAAAGTGAACCACAGCCATTTTCAGCAACAAGGTTTCAAGCTCCCCTGATGATAATAGAAGAGTTCATATCAAGGGAGCTAACATAACAAACTCCTCCAGGAGAACCAGTGGCTCCAAACAACACCAACATTACTTAGGAGAACCCACAATGCTACTCTTCCTCTCCAGGTCTCCTTTTTATGCTGGCAACAGTCCTCAAGGGGCCATCCACACTCAGCACCATTCTGATTCAGTTCACCTGGTTTTTAGGTTGACCACCAGTCACCAATCCATTACAGATGGCTTCCTAAAAAGAGGAAAAGGAAGCACACAGAAGAGGAGATCAGGTCAGCACTGCCCAGTTATGGATAAGACAACAATAAAAGAGAAAGCATCCTACTGGTTTTCTTCTTAGCACTGTTTAACCTTTATCCAGTCAAGAGAAACAAGTAGGCAAATCCAGGCAGTAGAATATTCTACAAAATAACTGGCCCAGACTCTTCAAAAATGCTGAAGTCATGAAAAGCAAATAATACACGAGGAAGCCGAATGCAATGCCAAATGGCCAACTCGAATGCATGACCTCTGGCTGCATCAGAAGTAGAAGGCAAGTTAATAACAGGTCTATCACAAGGCCTTGCTTGGACACAATAGGCATTGCAGTCTATTTAGCCTATGAATTAATGACCCCAAGTTTTTCTCCATCTACTTGAGTAAATACTAAGACAAAAAGACTTCTGGTCAAAGGCACCTTCCTCTATGTAGACATCAAATGTGGAAACTACAGTTGAAGAGATGTCAAAACCTATCAGGACAGGGTACGAGGCCATGGCCACAGTGACTGAATCCACACCAAAGAAGTACACACTTGGCCATGTGATCTATACTTTTATCCTTCACTTATTTTTGATGAACAATTTAATGAACAATTCTTGGGTGAGAAATAGGGAAGAGTCTGGGAAGTGGTTTTATATAGCAATTAAACTCTTAAATCCTGACAATGATGGAACATTTGGCCTAGAAAATTACAGTATCCATGGATGATGTTCACACCATACTTGAGGGCTGAAATTTCTGGAGGACTCCAAGTGAGACTTCTGGACACCACAATATTACTGATGGAGAATGTTATTCTCGTTAACATTTTGTCAGGCCTGCATAATCATCTAGACTACCAAACCAGGGTGTTCTAATAATAAGTAACCCAAAGAGGGATAAAGGAATTTAAAGCTAAGAAAAACATTTAAGCTTCTGAGTAGACGAAATTGTACTAGTCATTTATTGAGAATTTCAATAAAATTCACCTGAAGCACATTTTGAACTGTTTCTAACTATGCATCACCTGAATGAAATTTCACATCCTATCTTTTCTCTCTTAGTGTACCATGTTAATTAACCTGGGTACAGGTGTTCCCAGGCTGTTCACTGGCTCACTTAGGCCTCATCAAATCACCTCTTGCTTTCTTCTTATTCTCTTCCCACCTCCTCACTCCTAACTACCAGCTCTTGTGAACAGTTGGAGCCCTTCTTAGAGAGCGCATCCAGTGTCAGTGGGAAGTACCAGCTGAGTAAGAAAGCCAGAAGAGGAAAACCAGACAAAGCAAACCACAAGCCGGGTGTTGTGGTGCACACCTGGAATCTCAGCCCTCTGGGAGACTGAGGTAGGAGGATTCCAAGTGCCAGCCCACTTTGGGCAATTTCACAACTTAGCAAGATCCTGTCTAAAACTTAAAGAAAAGGGGGCAGAGAATATTGGGGACATAGCTCAGTGCAGAGGCCTTGCATTCAGTCCTCAGTCACATACACACACAGCAAGTCACAGACCTTCGATGCTATCATGTGACTCTCCAGACCCTCTCTACTGTTGATGGAATTCCAGTAGAATAGTGATAGCATGGACCAGTGCAAGCCTTTCTATCAATCACAGGCTAAGGGCCACCTCTCCACCAATCAATCATTGCCTAGGACCAAGACCCACCTACTCCCCAACAATACCCACAGCTAAGAAGCATCCCATAATCAGTTCTTGGGGAAATTCACAACTCAGCACAGGCACAGAAACACCTCCAAGTGTCCAAAAGTAACCTTTGGTCATGATGCCCACAAGGGTTGCACCTCTTGGGTACAACTACAGCAGAGTACATTATGGGAAAGGGCATGTGCAGCTAATGTGGAATACCAGATTCAGCAGGAGCTGTCAGATATATCTGATAACCGTTGCTTGCTGTGTGACTTGTCCAGTTCTTTGTTCATGACACACGAAGACCTGTACCCATGAGACTCACCAGTGCCCTGGTAACTGCCACCATGGTGACACTGTGCAGCTCAACACTGATGCTCCTTAAGTCGTCTTTCAGTTAGAGGTGCTATGTAAGAAACCATACTGAAACTTAGCAGCTTAAACATGAACAGCTATTAATTTGTTCATGATTCCACAATTTGATTTGTTCATGATTTTACAATTCGATTTGTTCATGATTCTGTGATTTGGCAGTGCCCCTGGGGACAGTGTTGCTCCTCTGGTTGACACTGGCAGGGCAGCTCCAGTGAAGGCGGATGAGTCACTTCCAAGGTAACACTGGTGTTTGTTGTTGGCCATGGCCTACCTAGGGATACTGACTTGGGACTTGAGTTTTCCGCTTGTTGACTTCTTCAAGTGGCCAGGGCGGGCTGCACACCATGGCAGTTTTGGGCCAATTGGGATTTTTGTAAAGCTCCTGGCTTCGTTTAGACCTAAATGCAGACACGTCTAGACTTTCATATGGATTGGGTCGAGATGCAGCGAAGCATCACTCCCATTGCATGCACTGGTGAAGGCGGGCTGCAAGGGACCAGGCCCGAGGGAAGGAATTGAGTTCCAGATAGTATGACTTATGGGGTGGGGCTGCCAGTGTATAGGGCTCCCTCCTCAGGGAATCATCGAGAAAGGGTTAAATCAGACCACTCTACACTTAGTGAGGTAGGCAAAGGTGTACTGTAATTGTTAAGTTTTTCATATAAAATGCTTGTATTTTTAAAATAAAATTGACTATTTCAGGGGCAACGCTTTCGGGTCCAAATATGAAGAAATGGAATAACTCATTTGGTACTGATTCTGGGTAGATTAAGTGTTGAACTGAATGCTTCATCCTCTAGGTGGAGTTTTTGATGTGTAACTTGGGCTGATGGGAACAAGGGCAAGTTTGGGGGTGTGGGGTATGAGGAGAGACAGCCTCCTACTCAGCCACTAGGCTCAGGGATGTGGGCGCTTTGGAGAGAGCAGACCAGGGTGACGGGCAGCCTGCTGAAAGGAGGGTGACTCCAGGGAATCTTGATGGCATGGGCATCATTGAGATAAGCCAGACTCCAAAGGAATGAATGTGGGAGAAGACATACAGCTAGGGAGAAGCCACTGTTTCCTGTTCTGTCACCTTCCAGGGAACAAAAGAAGCTATGGGTTGTCATTTCAAATCATGGCAGTTACACATTCCTCTTTTGGCTGAAGGGAGGGCTTGATGCTCATCTAAGACGTTGTTGAGAATTCTTGTGTTGGGGATGTTGAAAGTGTTACGTTGATGGGGAAGGAGCTTACATGCTGAATCTGGCGGTTGGAGTTCCTGATTTGTGTGCCCAACGAGGGTGCTCCCCATCCCTTCATTAAATGCTGCAGTAAGAAATAAGATGGCTACATATCTTTACCCCAGGATATCTGCCTGAGTACATCGTATGAAGGATTTTGCACTCCTATTTGGTTTTCAAACCTGTAGAGTCTGCTTTCCTATGTTCTCCATGAACATAGAAATATGGCTGTGTTACTAAAACCTCTTTCTGTTTCAGTGATTCAGTAAGCAAAATGCCTAAATCTCTGTTTTCTACCACTATAATCGAAGACCTGCCATAACTAACTTTTAAAGAAAAAAAATTTATTTTTGAGTCACAGTTTTGGAATTTCCAGACCAAGATTGGATGGATTTATTGTTTTGGGCTCCTGCTAGAGGTGCCAGATCTTCATGGCAGGAAGCACACGCCTGAGCAAACAGCTTCCGTGTTCACCAGGAGGCGAAATCGAAGAGCAGAAGCCTGGGGTCCCATAGCCCCCGGCAAGAGCAGCCCCCAGGTGATGTGAAGACTGAGAACTTCCCATTGGTGCACCTCTTGCAGGTCCCCTGAGACCAAACCTTCACTTCACAGACATCTGGGAGACATCCAGAATCCAAACACAGTCTGCTAAGGGTCTTGCCTTGATTCTAGGTTTGAAGCCCTGTCTAGGTTTTACTGTATGTATGCTAAACTGTTAGATGAGCCAACATAGCTTGACAGCTTAGGTGGCAGGAGTGTGACCTAGAAGATTTTAAATAAGGATTATTTTGGGGAATTCCAATGTAGGGGATTATACTCACGGTCTAGCCCTGGGTATAAAATGAAAACAAAAAAACATAAGTTGTGGAAAAAGCACTAACGTGAATTACTTTTGTGGATGTCGGAGGTGGGAGACTGAGTGTGGGTTCCATGAGAGGTGCCCTTCTTTATAGACAGGCTCGCTTCTCTGATGGACTAGGTACTGTGCACCAACCCACAGTCTCCTGTGGCTAAGGACTGGCTTCCTGGAAAACCAAGAATCTTCCTGAAGGGCAGGATCTGCTCCTCTGGCTAACTCTAACTGATACATCCTTCAAAAATAAAAAAAGACATTTTAGGGAGAAAATTTACCTCCAGCAAATTGCACTACAAGAAACCCTTAATTTGAAAGGAAATTACATAGCTAGAATCCAAAAATTATTTACTCTAGGAAATAAAAAAGGGAACAGTTGAGGAGGAAGAGGGAGTGATTTCATTTTATGAGGTCAACATAACCTTGATTAAAAAAAAAACTAAACAAAGATGCTACAAGAAAATTGCATATGTCCCTATCCCTCATGTACCGTAGACATAAAAACTGTTGACAAAAATATCAGTAAATCAAAACATGACTATATCTTGACTACACAGGGTCTATCCTAGGAATTCATGGATGGTAATGGATGAGTTTAGCATACAAAAAATCGTTTGATGTAATTAACCACATTGTCAGGAAAAACATTTTTAAAAACCTGATATAACTATCTTGGTAGATACAGACAAAGTACTGGATGAAATTCAATACATATTAAGGATAAAAGTTCTCAGAAAACTTAAAATAAATTGTACGTTAGTTTTAGAATGAGGGAAACAACACCTACATATAGGACAGGCAACATCTTTAGCATATGCAATATGTTTAAAGATTGAGGGAAGTGGGAAAGAGGCTTAAAAGTTATATAATTGTGACAGTAGACACCTGAAAGTCTCCCCGCCTACTAAGGCAAGCCATTTTCTCTCTGTAAGTGCAAGAGCCCACAGCCCTAACAAGAGGTCTCAAAATCACAAAGCACGCTCAATTAGTGTCCGTTGAATTAATGAGGATAGCTAAGATGAGAAAAGAAAACATGTTAACTTTTGTGGGAAGATACTTAGAAGAGGGATAGCTGGATCGAATTTCACTTCTATTTTTAATTTTTTGAGGAATATCTACAGTGATTTCAATAGTGTTTGCACTAGTTTATATTCCCACCAACAATGTAGAAGCATTTCTTTTTCCCCACATCCTCACTGGCATTTGTTATTATTTGATCTTTGATGATAGTTATTCTTTCTATGGTAAGGTAGTGTCTCAATGTAGTTTTAATTTGCGTTTCTCTAATGGTGTTGTAGTCAGGGGTTTGCAAGGGAAACAATTTAATACAGGACACAAAATTTATAGGATTATTTATAATACTCACCTAAAGAGTCAAATACAAAAGAGTGCAGATCTGTCCACATACTAGAGACCCAAAGAATCCATCTGAGGGCCTAGATCCCTTGGCAATGTCCTGCATGAATCCAGCTGAAGACCTAGAGCCCATGGCAATGTCCTCCACAAGCCCATCTGGAGGCCTAGCGTCCACAACAATGTCTCATGCCAGTCTATATCAAGGATTCGCACTGGGAAGGCCCAAAGGTCAGCAGTGGAAGCTAGAAAGTCTGTGCCAGCAGGATGAGGCATCTGTGCCAGCAGGCTGAGAGTTCTGCACTGGAGTTAGGAAGAGACACACAAAGTAACAACCAGAGCTTTCCCAAAGTGAACTGCAGCCATCCTCAGCAACCTCAGTGATGTCCCAAGCTCCCCTAATAATGAGAACAACCAAGTTCACGTCAGGAAAATCAGAGTGACAAGCTTTTCCAGGAGAACCAAGAGCCCCAGCTCTTCCGCTCTGCTGTTGGCAACGATCCTCAGATGGGCCCTCCACACCCAGGACCATGCTGATTCATTTCAGCTGGGTGTTACAAGTTGACAACCAGTTGTCAATCCACCACAAATGGCGGGATGTTGAACATTTTCTCATGTTATTATTGGCCATTTTTACTTCTTCTAAGAAGTGTCTATCCATTTCAGTTGCCCATTTTTTGATTGGGTCTTTTATTTAGGGGAGTCTAATTTTTTTTTAGTTCTTTGCATATAATCTGAGTAACATTTTTGCTGTTTTTTAAGATCATAATACCCAGTATACTAACCATTATTATTCTCTAAAACAAACAAACAAGCAAAAAAAAGAAAAAAGAAAAAAGAAAAGAAACACCGAAAGAAAATGTAGTATGAATAGCTCAGGAAAGGGGCTGAGAAAAGATTTTATAATGCTTTTCATAGATATCAGGATGCTGATGTGAGAGGTGAGAGTTCAGGCTCTGTGGAAAAGCAGCATCAACTGAAATGGCACAAAGGTCTCGCGTCAGAGCTCCTCAGATGATAAACACTGCCATCCAACAATACAGTAAATGCTGCTGTGACATGCCACTTATTTTCCAATGGCAGGGCTCACTATGAGAAGCAGCACACTCGGCCTTCGTAATGAGGTGTGACAGGTTTCGACTTGCTTGGTGTAGGCAGTCGCGAGCTGCTGCTGAGAAAACCTGTTCTGAAATGTGCGGTAAAGCACCCCTCACGAACAGTGCATTTCCCTGGCATTTTGGGACCTTGCTGCTTCAGGTTCCAGCTTTAAAGAAATGAAATTTGGCTCTGTGGAACGATCCTGAAACCGAGGTTCAGAGTTCTCAGTGGAAGTCACCCAGTCTCCTCCTTGCAAAACGCATGTCAACCGAGATCCAAGTGACACTGATAGTATTTTATGACCTTGATGGAACTGCACAAGCTGAGTCTGTAGTCAGAAGCACTACAATGAATTCTGAATCTTACGAGTGATCTCAGAGCATTGAAGAAATGATGTGGGTAGAAAACAGGCTGAGAAATGGATAAAAGTTCTTATCCTCCATCGTGACAGTGGTCTGTGTCACACAGCACTCTGGTGTGGCAATTTCTGTCTAATAAAAACATTGCCCTGTGTCCTCACCCACTTTATTCACCAGGTCTCATCCCAGCTAACTTCTGGCTCTTCTCCAAAGTCAGAGTGACCATGGGAGTTGAATTGATTCAGGATATCGTGGCAGCCACAACATCATGCAACTGAAGACGCTCACAATAAAGGACTTCCAGAACTGCTTTGGAAAGTGGTAATAATGCTGGGATAAGAGCCGGGCCTGGTGGCGCACGCCTTTAATCCCAGCACTCGGGGGAGGCTGAGGTAGGAGGAGCGTTGTGAGTCCGAGGCCGGCTTGGGCTACAACGCCAAGTGCAAGGCCGGCCTGAGCTACATAGTGCGACCCTGCCTCAAAGAACTAGGGCCGCGAGTTTGGCTCAGTGGCTTAAGCGCCTGCCCTGGCAGGTGCGAAGTTGTGAGTTTGATCCCCGGTGCCGCAGAAAAAATAAATAAATAAATAAAAATAATGCTGGGATAAGTGTTTTTAAAGAGGAGGGGGAGTATCATGAGGGAGATTAGTGGCAATGTGTCTTTTACTGTAGTAAGTTTTTAAAATCTGAACATTCGCTGTACTGCATTTTTTATCACGTCTCAAAAGATAATAAGAATTTCCTGGAAAATGTGTTTGAGGATCATATCCTCACGAACTAACTATGCAGATTCAGATTTTGAGGCAGGATAACTATTTCTGTTCAATCATCTTTATCAACGAAATTTGAGAAATATTGGGTTAGGCTGTACAATAAAGTGCTTATGGCATAAAATCCCTGTAAAGTTCTTCTAAATGTGAGAGATATGTATAGTATTTTATTATTAAGTATATTTGTGTTTGAGTTTGATAAATAGTCTTAATTAAGGACATTTCCACATATTTCTAGTACATTAAAATATTCCTTTCTTTAAAAAAATCAAGATAGTGCATTTTTGCATATTGCCTTATTTTCCAAAAATATTCTATTTTTTAAAATTTTATAACAGTAACAAATTACATAGTAGGCCTCTCCAAAGGTTGAACCATCTTAGAATAAACTATATGATCATAGTTTATTTCATTTTTAATAAATATGCTGAACTTACATGTCTAAAAATTTTATATTACTAGGCATAAAGTGAGATTGATTATTAGTTTTCTGTGTTATCTTCCTCAGGGTCTGTAGTCAGAGTTACAAAGACTTCAATTAAAAGAAAAATTCCCAACAATATGCACAATCCTAAAAAACACAAGTAATACTCTGCCCTTTAAAATTTCCCCGAGACATCATCTAAGCTGTTCGGAAGCAGATGTGTTGTTACCGTGCGATGAAAGTAGCAGGTAAAATGCAAGCTCTTGTGTCCGATGAGCAGTAAGTTGCAAGCACAAACCTAATAGCAAGTGGAAAGATGCTACATTTATAGAAGATCATGGGAACTTGTGTTCAGGGCAAGTCCATGCTCATAAAAATATGGCACAAACAGAAAAGTGGTGCCAGCGTGACCGGAAAGCAAAAGCTCTGCACACAGATTGCGGCACACAGCACAGGTAGCAGCCACCAGATAACCCAGGCTTTCAGATTTTAAAGGATAGGCACCTCAGCCCAGGTGCCTCCCATTGAGCATGATGGACAGGAATGATTGACACAGTACTGAGTCATCTTAGGGACTCACGTGCCAGTCCCAGAATTCACTCTGATCTTCATTACACACTTGACTTGCAATGCGTATTCATGAACCGTAATCCAGTTGGAGTAGGGTGAAGGTGACTGAGGGTCAGGTTGGGAGGCCCAAACCCTTTGTCTTCTCACCTGAGCCTCAGAGATCACTGGGTTTCTGTGCTGTGACTCTCTACCTGTCTCGGGACAATGGAAGGCGGAAAGGCCCAAGATACGGTTTAAAACTAAACAGGTGAAAGTGAGTGACTTCCTCAGCTCTATTGTTTCTAACTGGACTAATGTGACTGTACCTCCAGGCCTTCTCACTCCCTGGTATGATCAGGTTGTTGTCAGGTTAGGATCTACAGTGACCAACAAAGGAACGAAGGCTTAGGCCAGGAGCCAGGACCCTTTTTATCACCAAGCAGTCCTGATCTAGTATTTCTATTCATGGACTTCGTACATTTAAAAATTTCACCTAAAAAGCAGACTGCTCTTTTAAGAAAAAAAAAAAAAAACCAAATTCTTCCATTTTATTCATATCCAAGTACACAAAAAATCAGTCACAACAAAAATAACTCACAGCTATAAACCAAGATAAAAATAGCACCAAACTGGCTGAATCCCAGGCTCAGAAAAAGAAATAGGCCATTCTCGTTTGCCTGTGCAGCCTTATTATTTCTAAATGTTTCATCTCTATTAAGCTTCACGAAATATTGAAAATAACTCATTGATTGCTAAGATTACCACTGTAGCCCTGGGAAGGGGCAAAGACTGCATACTGGAAAAGCATTGCAATTTAATTCTTATAATAACCTAGGCAAGATGTCCGTGAAGTAGAGGATGAGTGTCTCCAGGGAATTGCATCCTGCCTGAGCAAGCTGTGGTGGGTGCTTGGGCTTCTGTGGCTGGAGGTGATTCCCTCAGGTGAACCAGGAAGGCAGTGGGAAACCCAAGATTAAGGAGTGAGGTGTGTCACCCAGGTCTCTCTGAGATCACAGGTCACTCCCCAGTCACCTGCTCTGCACTGTCCGCACACCTTTGAAGCTGCTGGCCCCTGACTTCTACGTGCAAACAGGCTTCACAGCATACAATGAAGTATTTTGCTACTGGTTATTGTTTCTCAAGCAAGTTGAAAAAGAGGGTACATTGTTCTAATAGGAGATTTACAGATATTTAAATTTGTAGTGAAGAGTTTTAGAAACACATCTTTGTTTCTTTCTTTTCTCAAGTTTACTAAACCATTCTTTAAGTGACTACCCAGTTACTTACTGGATGAATTAGCTACCTTGCTTATAATGAAATTTTCAAAGATGGAAAATGCATGTTTAGTACTGTGAAACCATTGATTTGGAGGAAAACTAAAGCCTCCAGGGGATGGAGAGCTTATTGTGAGCAGTGTGTCCAGAAGCTGGGATCGGCAGATATGACAAAAGAGGCAATGTCTGCAGTCTAACTTTGGGAAGGAATGGCTTTTTATGACACATTCTTGAGTGCCACTCTCCCAGTGACCTCAGAAGGCTGTGGCATCCCAATGCAGTGCACTTTTTTTGACGGAAGGAATGTGCAGTGAGTGTAAAATCCATGGTGAAACCTGCCAAGAGTCCGGGAATCAACCCACTGAAGCTACAAGTATGTGTTTGCCATCAGTCCAGCCTTCCCTCCTTTCCGACAGAAGTGCAGGCTGCCTTTCTGGTAGCAAAGTCTGTAGGAGCTCACCGAGAGGCCCAGTGTGACCAGTGAAAAAGCAAACTGAGCTGGTGCAATGACATGCTAATAAATTCTCCCTCTGAAGCCTCCATGAGGCTTCCTGGAGGGTATGTGAACTGGTTTTTCTCTTTGTCTTTCGAGCTCTGCAATGGTGAATTTTATGTGTCTCCTGGAACATGCTGTGGGTGCCCACGTTGTTTCTGAGTGAGTCTGGGAGGGTGTTTCCAGATGAGGCCAGCATTACAGTCAGTGGAGACAGTAAGATAGATGGCCCTCCGCTGTGTGCCCCGTCCAGTCCTCTGAGGACACGGGTAGAGCCAAAGGTGGAGGAAAAAGGAATTCACCCTTGTTTTCCTGTCTTCAGCTGCACCACTGACTTTCCTGGCTCTCCGTTTCACAGATAGCAGATGGCGAGACCTCTTCAGCCTCCATAATCACCTGAGCCATATACATGTATGTATACATCTACTTCTACGTCTATGTGTATGTGCACATGTATATATATGCACATATGTCTACATCAATGTCTATATCCATGTACAAGTGTATATAAACAATCCTACGGGTTCTGTTTCTCTGAGAACTGTAACACAGCCCCCTTTAATAAGTTTGCTCATCTTGGAGCTTGATGTGGTTAGTTACGCTTGCCCTTTGCAACAGCATAGTCAGTGTTAAAGTTACTTGCCATTACCACATTGAGAGAATTTCTATCCTAGAGACAAACATAACTAAATGAATGAGTCTGATTGCATGGCTGAGAATAGTCTTTTCTGCTCAGTCTCTTTGAGGGTTAGACAGCTTCTAAATGAGAAAAGAAGAGAACAAGAAAATAAATACTAGCTGCCATTGAGACAGCAGGTTGGCAGGATGGTGCGGGGTGGGAGGGAACACCGCCGTCCTCGCGGCCTGAGATGAAGGGCTGCAGTCTTCTGCTTTCCAGTGAGAGCTGAGTGTTCTCTCTTGACGATCTTTCTAGGTGAGCATTTTTCAAGCTTATGTGTACAGACATTGTCCAAGGATCTTGTTCGAAGACAGCTTCTAACTCAGTGGGTCTGGTTGCAGGACCGGAGCCTCTGCACTTCTAACAACTCCCACAGGTCTGCAGTCAGATCCGAGAGGTGGGGGTCTGTGTATGGCTCCACCAGCCCCAGATTCCTGAAATTTGGAGGAGTCCCAGGGGAGCAGTAAAAAGCCAAAACGTCTTGGGAAAACATAAACATTGATGGCTTTGAGTCTTAAATAGATCACAAAGTAAAGAATTAACAAAGGTGTTTTAGAAATGCCCTATTCATTTCTACTGTAACCTCCTTCTAAAATATGTAGATATGATTAACTATAAAAGCACTTTCTCAATGAATGTGAAAGAGCTATACTCATTGTTCTCTCAATGAGAAACCATTGTATCATGGTTAATATTATTTTCTTTTTTCTTAGTGTCCAGCAAAATAATATGTACTGATAATCACTAACTTGTTAGATTCAACAAGACGTGACACAAATGTCAGGTCAACTTTAGTGGTAATGTTGATCAAACCTCCTTTCTCTCTAGAGTTTTTTGGTTGTTATTATTATTGTCAGTTAAAGAGAGATACATATTAAAATCCCTACTGTGGTAGTTGATTTTTGTATTTCTATCATTTTTGCTTTGGAGGATAGGAGTCAAGGCTGGGTGCTCATGTGAATTCAAAATGTTATCATCACATAAAGACCCTTGTTGTCCCAAATAGTGTTGTTTTCACGAAGTACACTTTCCTGGGGTTAGGATAGCTATCCAAACTTCATTTGTTTGGTGCCAGCTGGATTCCCTTTGTGTGGTCTGTCCTTGTCCTTCTTTTTCCTCACATTGTGTGCAATGTGTCACTTCGTTGTTCCACCTACTTCACGTTCTTTTTCACTCCTTCCTTACCTTCCTTACATAAACCAAGAACCCTTTTATTCCGTTTTCCCTCCACATTCTTTCAGAGCAGTGCACACTTTTCCTTTCTTTGATGGCTACTTTAGAAGTAACAGAATGCAGTCTTAACCTATTTAGTCTCATATCAACTGTTACATGTCCTCTACTCTAAGCCAAGGCAAGAACCTTAGATAATTTAACTCTGCTTACAGCCCCTCCACTTTTACATGCTGAATTTCTCATCATACGAGACGTGATGATGAATGCCTCAGGAAGACAGCGTTATTCTAGATTTAGCCTTGGATTTGCCATTTTTTGTTGCTCTTCGCTCACCTGCATCTCTCACTTTCTACTCGGCATTGTTTTCCTTCACCTAAAAAATCATGTCACATCCTTTAGAGCACAGCTCTTGGCAGCCAGCTCTCATTTTTTCGTGTGTGTCTGAAAATACTTTTATTCACCTTCATTCCTGAAGGGCCTTTTCACTGGGGATACTTATCATCAGTTATGGCCCTCATCCCATTAAAGCCATCATATCAATGCCATCTGTCTCCATTGCTGCTGTTAAAACGTCAGCAGTCAGAAGCACTGGCTAGCGGGAGCTGGCAGAAGCTACAGGAGCACACCTGGGGTTAGAACGACCAAGAGAGAATAAGGCTGACTAAGAAGAGTTACTTGAGGTACTTAAAGTGTAATTTCTCCTGATAAAACTTTTAGTGTCTGATCTTTCATTGTGGAAGCGGCTGTTTGGAGGACCCAGATGACCTAGAACCACATTACAGGCAACTTCCTCCTTAGCCAACATTTCCTTCCGCACACATTGATCCCAAGACCATTCTCCCATGCCAATCTCTGCTTCACAGCAGCCAGGCTGTCATGGTGTCCCGCAAGGACCTGCATTTCTGTGCTGCCGGGGCAGTCTCAATCCCCCATTCTCGTTTTCCCCTAAGCTCTACACCCGACTTTCCATTTCCTTCTATTGTATTATTGTCTCTTCTTTGACCTCTTATGTGCCTTCTTTTAGCTCTTATTTCAATGTAATTACGTTTTCTTCTATTTGCTCCAGCCCACAGACAAATACTCATTCACATTTTCTGTTATTTCCAGTGCATCTTTGTCACCTGCCCTTATGGGTTGTAACTGTTCTCTTTTTGGAGGAGTATTATTCGTGTTAATGAGGACAGTTGTGTCTGGGTTAGCTGTTTCCTAAAACTGTGTGGGAAAAGGACAAACTGAGCTGAGGCTGTGGCTCAAGAATGTCTTCTGGAAAGATTTCCTCATCAACTTGGCATCCTCGGAGCAGGGATACGTGTCTGCTCACCAATCCCAATGGCCCGCCCCGCGGTGAGCAAGCCCGGTTCTGACGTCTGGAGACAGCGGGAGTGTCTGACCCTAAGCCGACCGCCTCAAGGACTCCTTCTCTGAGCCTTTGTCTTTCGCAGAAAGGCAATCTGCCTGACGGTTTCCTCCTAGCCTAGTCCAGCTACACTGCCAAACCCTTGATCAGACCTTTTAAGGTTCTGCCACCATTTTATGGAAAACTACAGACTGGAAAAGACCTGTGCAGGGTTCACGTGCTTGGAGGTGACGTGTCTCAGTTTAATTTGAAATTTATTACATTTGGCAGCTATTCTCTTTAAATGATGGGTTTTGATTATATTTTCAATGAAAATAGCTTTTATTTTCTGTTGATTATTTTTTATATCATTTTAAATTGGTCACTGGAGAAAGAAGTGAATTTAGACTAGAATCCTGACATAAGTTTTTACAAAATATTTATATGCATTTTTTCTTCTAAAAGCCCCCAAATTTATTTTCACACTTTAACACATAAACATTTGCAATATTTTCAGTAGTAAGAAATTAGCAACCCAAATGAGCAGAGACTCAAAACAAAGGAAAAGTTACTTAAAGCACAAAGAAGATGTTTAATACATGTGAACATAAACATCATTCGTTCAATCCTGAAGTAGAAATTTAGATGAGGAAAAGAGAAAAACTGGTTTGGAATGGTCCCCCCTCGCTCTTTGTTAAACACGGAGGATGGCTCACAACGGAACACTGCTGAAGGAACCGGGTTGTGGTCATGCACACAGCCTTTGCGAGAGGGTGCACGCAGGTCGGTGTCTGTCTGTCTGTCTGTCTCAGACACGCAGCTCGCCCAGCGAGATTCGCTGTGAGGAGTGAGCCATCTGGTCTCCCGCTCCCCGTTCTCCCTCCGAGCTCATGGACATCAACATGGGCGCCCGGGAGCGGCCCACGGCCAGCGCCTTTTGCGGGGACTTTACATCAGAATGATCGCTTAGAAAGAAAGAAAACTGGTGGTGACTCAAACTGGACTTGGCACCTGGCTTATAGATTAAGAAACAGTTATTTTAGCAAGAGAGACAGAGACAGAGAGACAGAAAGTGAGTAAACTTTTTTCTGAAATGCAAATTAAAAATACAACTGTAAATCATTTTGTGGAAGTATAATTAATTTTACTGTCACTCAGACCCATTTAAAAAAATTGTTTAAAGAACTGAAGTTATAGTAGGGGAAATCTTAGCCACTGAGGCAATCACATGTTAATACAATGCACCCTAAACAACAACCCGAAACTTTCAATTCTTTCTAAGGAATCGGAGAATCTTTTTGGCTAAGTTAAAGTGAAAGCTTGTAGCAGGGACAAACCTCACAGCTTCGTGGAAGACAGTCTTTCCTCATTGAGTCTCCAGGGTTGCCTTGCTGGGTGGGCTGAATGATGGCCAAAGAAACCAGGTCCCAGCCCTGGGGGGTATAATGGCTACCTAATGAAGAAAAGGGCTCTGTGCATCTGTGATTAAGGATCTGGGCAGGAGGCAACCATCGCTGAATGTGTATGTGGCCCTAAGTGCCATCCACGCATGCTGCGGGGAGAGAAAGCGGTCGCTAACACAGAAGGCCAATGTGGAAGGGGCCGGGCACTGAAGCACTAAGGGCCCTGCAGCTCTGGAAGCTGACCAGGAGCAGCTTGTGCAAGAGACTCTGCAGGGAGCCTGGCCCTGCTGGCCCTTTGATTTGGGTCAGTTGATCCTGATGTGTAAGTTCTGGCTTCTGGAGCTATGGGAAAAGACACTTCTATCATTTTAAGCTTCCCAAGTTTGTGGTAGTATACCATGGTAGCACCAGGCAACTAATGTACCTTATTTTTATATAAATATGGTATGGTTTTGTTTCATTCTCTCATTACTAAATTAAAATAGACATCACACACACAAAAAACTAAAGCATAAAACCTAAAGCAAGCATTTTTCTAGAACTTGACAATATTTTCATTGAAAACTTTTCTTTTGACTAGTGTGTGTAAAAGCCAACCTGTGATTATATAGTACCAATATCAATTTTCTAGTTTTGATAAAATACTCATATAAGTTGTTACCATTAGGAGATTTACCTTTTCTGTACTGTTTGCAACTTCTTATGAGCCTATATTTACTTCCAAATAGGAGGCTGGAAAAAGGTAACCTTTTTGTTTTCTCTTTTGTTTCTTCTAAAGAAGGTCATCTGGTCATCTATCGGTTGCTGGTTGTTTTGGAAATGAGCAAGTGAAAAAGTAAACGGTCCTTTCTTTAAAAAAAAAAAAAAAAAAGGGACAGGGACTTTTAAATGATAGAAGCTACATATTCAAGTTTTCCAGAAGCAATAGCAGAATGCAGACAGAGAACAGGGTTTGCTGTGTGACCATATGCCACTCACAGGGGTGCAGTACAGCCACTCTGCTTTCTACCAGCTCCGAAATCATGGTGGTTAATAATGGCACGATTGTCACATGCTGGAAACTGGTGTAGCAATCCAGAGTATATCCTGCTCCATCACGCCCTGGACTTTCCATCCAGGAAGACAGCTTTTCTTGGAAGTGATAGTAGAAAAGTCCAGAACCACTCAAAACCTTCAGAGAGAGAGGTGCTTCCTTCCTACAGCTGGATGTTAACCAGATGATAAAAGGTGAAACTGGTATTTCCAATCCCCAAGAGTACAATAAACCAATGCAACAAGGTTCCTGACCCTCATGGGGTTGTTATACCTGGAAATAATTTGTAGTTCCTTCTCTACCTGATGCCCAATTCTGCCAAATTTCTGCCAGGAAGCTAAATGCATGTGTGCCCTCCTAGAATTTTGACAGAATAATATCCAGTAGTTGGAGAAATAACTCAACCCTAGGCTCTGCATTACATAAAGTAATGTTTAGCAGTTCTCAAGGTCCATTTTTAGTTACTATCCTTATCAATCAGTGAGTGTTTAGTATATCACAGACATGGCTGAAGACACCCAGGACACATCCATGAACATCACTAAAACTCATCCATGCTCTTTGAAGCACACATTCACATAAGAAAAAAATAATAAATATAAACAACAAAGATTACAGTTTTATGTAAGATAATAAAGAGGGCTGAAGACACGGCTCAGCGGCACAGCGCCTGCCTGACAAGCACGAAGCCCTGAGTTTGACGGAAAACACAAGCCTCTGAGTTTGATTTCCTGTACCAAAAATAAATAAATAAGCCAAATAAGGGAAGGGTACGCTGAAAAGATGAGATCTGAAGAGACTTTGAGGGGGGTGAAGAAATGGGTCATGAATCTTAGAAGGACTTAGCAAATGCGAGGGCCTGTGGGTGGACCCTGGGTTGTAGCATACTCAGGGACGCGCAGGGACCCCAGTTCTAGAATGTGTGTGGCGGGGTGCAGTCTTCTCAACCAGTAGAAGACTGGGCCTGCTTAAGATCAGTAGATAGCAGTGAGGCAGGAAAGGGCATGGAGACATCCTGGACTGAGACTCACACAGACACGATGCCTTCTGGTTCTGGGAGACCACCCAACCATCCCACCTGACAGTACTGTTAAAGATAGCATCCTGCTATAAGCCTAAAAATATGCTCCCACCTTTATACTTTCTTGACCTCTGACATGAGCCTGAGGACCATGCTCTTGAGCTATGTTAGAGTAACCGAGGGTAACCCCATGGTCATTTTAATATCATTAGCATCATGATTTTGGCAAGCATATCGGTTCCATCTAGGCCCAAATAAAGAAACTCTCCCTCCCAACATGAAGGTAGAGACCCTCAATAACCTGGAGAAAATCCAGTAAGTTACCGTCCCTGAGCGCTCCCCAAATTCTAGGAAAAGAAAAGAAAAGCCAACCCTGACTTGCACTGAAGTTGCCGTCTCTGGTTCTGCCCAGTCGCCATCCTTGAGAGTTTGCTTTCATTCCCGACAGTTGCTACCCCTGAGGTCTTTCTGCCTGGAACTCTCCCAAGTACATTTTAACCTCCAACCTAAAACTGACAGGGCTGCTCTGAGTCAAGCTGGCACTGGAGTTTTCCCATTGGCCAGCTCTCACTCTTCAGAATGTTCTTTGCTTTACCACAACCTCTGTTTTTTCACTACTTCTGGATGTGCTGCTCAATTCTTTGGGATAAAAAAAGCCTACGCATCAGGTGGGACTGACACCAACTGTAACAGGAGTAGGACAAGTTTATCTCAGGCATTAGCTCTCAAATCTTACCCATAACAACTTGTTTAAAATGCAAATTGCTGTGGCAGGGCCTTTAGGATAGTGGACAGAAAAACTCAGCAAATCCATTTCCCCAAAAAGGAACAGTGCAACTAGAAACATAACTGTGCAAAAATCACCATTTTGAGACTCTAGAAATAAACAAAAAACATATTGAGAAGGATTAACTCAAAAAAACTGTTCAGTCTTGTGTGGGTAACCCAAAGTATAAATAAGGAACAAAATGGAAGATAGATATTGGGAAATAGGAAGAACTTGTTCAAATGGGAAGGGTAAAAAGTGATGAGAGCCGGGGAAGGGAAGGAAGGAAATAGGGATTTAAAAAAAAGAATCGAAGAAAAAAATAGAAACAGAGCTTGTGTAAATGGAGAGGGGAAGAAAGGTTACAGAGAGGGGACGGGAATGGGAAAAAAAGAATTAAGATGTATTATATACAAGTCCAAATTCCCCATGATGACTGGAATTATTGTATGTGGCAAACATGCATCAATAAAAAATTAATTAATTAAAAGGAAAAGTATAGCTGCTTACAACTTCAGTAGCCAATGGAATGTTGGCCTCCCTCACCCTCACCGGAAGACCTCAGCAGCCAAAGGGAGCCTCAGCCACCCCTCCCCCACACCCAGAGGACTTCAGCAGCTGACAGGAGAGTCAGCAGCTCCTTCCACCACCTTCGGCACCTCAGGTGGCTGGCCGGAGCTGCGGTGATACCTCGCTCCACCTCAAGGACCTCAGTAGGCTGGTGAGAACACAGTGAGCTCCCCTCCAAGCAGAAGACCTCACTGGGTCAGCAGGATCCTTGGCAACCCTTCTTCTGCACAGAGAACCCTGGGTGGGCTGATAAGAGTGCCAGTGGGGCACTCCTCCACCTACAGGAACCTGGCTGGGTCTGTGAGAGCCCTGAAACAGTCTGAAGCTGCATTAACAATACAAGCTAACAATACTCCTAGGCTAGTCAACCTAGGAGGAATATAGGACTCACCCAACTGGCTCCACAGGAGAATTCAGGTGACTGGCCCCTTTCCTACACTGTAGGACCCAGCAACTGGATGAACATCAGCCACACAGTAGGACTGTAAGGCACACACTATGGACAGTCAAAACTAGCGAGATTGAAAAGACCAAGAGGTGAAAATGACAAAACCAAAAAATGAAATGCAATCTCAAATCCCCAGCCCATCTGGAACTAGTACAGGAGATATAGAAGTAGTGGACATTGAAAGTCACGCTCCTGAAATTTCTGAAAAGATAGCAAGTGAAGTAAAAAAAAAAAATCTATGAGCCACAGAGGAAATCAGATCAGAAATAATCTTTCAGGTAAACAAATAAATGACAACCTTAATGAAGGAATTGTTCAGCGTAGCTAGAAAAGACACAGATTTTTAAAAAGTACAGAAGCATGGGAAAATGACGGAAATATTGCATGAATGATATAGGAAAGAAATAGAATGCATGAAACAAATTCAAAAAGATATCCAGGAAATTAAAAATTCCCTTGAAAGCAGGCAAAACTGAAGATAGACTTTCAGACTTTGAAGATGGGATCACAGCTAGAGATCACAAAAGGGAAAAACTATTAAAAATAGCAAGGGACCATGAAATAACAATTCAACAGTGCCAAGACAGTGCAAATAAAAACAATATATGATGGGTAAGTGTCAATGAAAATGCAGGAGTCAACACAAATGACACACACACAAAAAAATTTGCAGAAGTAATAGCAGAAAATTTCCTGAGCATGGGAAAAGAATTTGAAATACAGATAAGTGAGGCATATAGAGCTCCAAACAGCCATAACAAAATAAATCTGCACCCAGACATATGATAATCAAGATTCCAGAAATTCAGCATAAAAGCAGAATACTAAAAGCCATAGAGAAAAGAAACAGATCACCTATCAAGGAAAGCCCACTAGAATCATGGCAAACTTCTCAGCACAAACTCTCAAGTCAAGATGAGCTTGGAGAGAAGTGTTTCAAGTCCTGAAAGAAAACAACTTTCAACCCAGATTCATGTACCTTACAAAACTTTCTTTCAAAATTAATGGAGAAATAAGAAACTTCCATAACAAAGAACAACTAAAGAAATTCATGTCCACCAAACCAACCCTAGAAAGAGTACTGAAAGATACTCTAGATAGAGATAAAAATGACCACAATTCCCAGAACACCAACAGAAACAAAACACCAGGCAGGGCAAGAAATTAAACAAAGAGGAAAAGCAGGGAACAAACAATGGGTAAATAACATGACAAAGACAATTCAATATGTATCAGTTATAACCATCAATGTAAATGGCCTCAATTCACAAATTAAAAGAAACAGATTGACAGAATGAATCAAGAAAAAAGATGCAACAACATACTGCATACAAGAAACACATCTAACTCAAAAAGAAACTCACAGACTGAAAGTCAAAGGATGGCAAATAATATTCCATGTGACAGGAGCCCATAAAAAAGTAGGGATACTGATCCTGTTTGCAGACAATGTGAACTTCAAACCAAAAATGAACCAAAGAAATAAAGAAGGTCACTACATACTTGTTAAGGGAAAAATTCAAGAAGAGATAACTATCATAAATATGTATGCACCAAATAAGGGAGCATTCAATTATATAAGACAAATACTCAAAGACGTGAAAAGTCAAACGTGCAATAACACAATTGTAACAGAGGACCTTAAAATCCCATTGTTACAAACAGACAGATAAGCTAGACAAAAAGTCAGCAAAGAAATAACAGAACTGAATCAAACCTGTGACTTACTGGATGTTTACAGAGTGTCCCACTCAACAACACCAGAATACACATTCTTCTCAGCTGCACATGATACATTCTCTAAAATAGACCATGCATTAGCCCATAGAACATGCTCAAGTAAATGCAAAGGAATTGAAATTGTCCCATGCATATTATCTGCCATAGTGCACAGAAATTGAAAATTAATGGCAAAAGAAACTGCAAAACTACATACACACATGGAAATTAAATAACACCCTCCAGAACAACCAATGTGTCACAGATGAAATTAAAGAAGAAATTAAACAGTATCTACAATTCAATGAAGATGCAGACACAACATACTGGAACCTGTGGGACACAATGAAAACAGTCCTAAGAGGGAAATATATAGCAATGAATTCTCACATCAGGAAAACAGAATGAGCACAAATAAACAATCTAATGCTGCACCTAAAGCTTCTAGAAAAAGACCAAAGCTCCTAGAAGGGAGGAAATTATAAAGATCAGAGCAGAACTTAACATAATTGGACTAAGAAAACAATACAAAGAATTAATGAATCAAAGAGTTGGTTCTTTGAAAGAATAAACAAAATTGATAAACCCCTAGCCAACCTTATCAAGAAGAGGAAAGAAAAAACTCAAATTCATGCAATGAGGAATGAAAAGGGTGAAATTACTACAAATCCTGTGGAATTCACAGGATCATCAATCCCTACTTTGAAAATCTTTACTCACATATGCTGGAAAATACAGAAGAAATACACAGATTCCTAGAACTGTGTGAGCTACCAAAGCTGAATCAAGAAGATACAAAAATTTTGAATAGCCCAATATCAGTTACTGAAATTGAAAATCTCATTAAAAACTTACCAACAAAGAAAAGCCCAGGTTTTGATGGATTTGTGGCTGAATTCTATAAGAAATTTAGAGAAGATTTAACACGAATACTCCTCAAATTCTTTAATGAAATTGAAAGGGAAACAATTCACCCTAATTCATTCATGGAGTCAAGTATTATTCTGATATCAAAACCAGAGAAAGACTCAACCAAAAAGGAGAACTATAGATCAATCTCCCTAAAGAACATAGATGCAAAAATTCTCAGTAAGACACTAGAAAACAGCATGCAGCAAATCATCAAGAAGATTACACACCACAACCAAGTGGGAATCATCCCAGGAATGTAGGAATGGTTCAACACACGCAAATCAATAAATGTAATACATCACATCAACAAAACCAAAGACAAAACTCACATGATCATTTCAATAGATGCAGAAAAATCTTTTGATAAAGTTCAAGACTCACTCATGATAAAAACCCTACAGAAAATCAGAATAGATGGTCTCTACCACAATCTGATAAAAATCACATAAGACAAACCAATAGCCAACATCATACTAGATGGACACAAACTGAAAACTTTCACTTTAAAATCAGGAACAAGACTAGGATGTCCACTATCACTACTCTATTCATTACATTTCTGGAAATACTAGCTAGAGCAATTAGACAAGAGAGAAATAAAAGGAATAAGGATAGGAAAGGAAGAGGTTAAATTATCATTATTTGCAGATGACATGATACTTTATATAGAAGACCCCAAAAACTCCTCCAAAAGACTACTAGAGTTAATAAGCAAATTCAGCAGCATAGCTGAATACAAAGTCAACACTCGAAAATCAATAGCATTCTTGTACACAAACTCATTGAGAGAGATATGGAAATAACTCCTTTCATAATAGCATCCAAAAAAATGAAATTCTTAGGGATTAATTTAACAAAGGATGTAAAAATCTATATATTGAAAACTACAGGGCCAGGCATGGTGGTGCACGCCTTTAATCCCAGCACTCCGGAGACTGAGGTAGGTGAAGCGTTTTGAGTTTGAGGCCAGCTTGGACTACAACATGAGCGCAAGGCTGACCTGAGCTACATAGTGCGACCCTGCCTCAAAAAACTAGGTCTGGGAATTTGGCTCAGTGGCTTAAGCGCCTGTCTGGCAGGCGTGAGGCTGTGAGTTCAATCCCCGGTGCAGGGGAAAAAAAAAACTACAAGAAAAGAAAACTATAGTATTCTGAAAAAGGATATTGAAGAGAATATCAGAAAATGGAAAAATATCCCTTTCTCATGCATAGGAAGAACCAACACTGTGAAAATGGCCATACTCTCAAAATACATATTTAATGCAATTCCAATCAAAATACCATTAGCATAACTCAAAGAGCTAGAGAAAACATTCCTAAAATTCATTTGGAAATGGAAGAGACTTAGAATAGCAAATGCAATCCTGGGCAACAAAGGCAAGGCAGGAGACATTACATTACAATTCCTGACTTGAAATTACACTACAAAGCTTCTGTGAAAAAATCAGCATGGTACTGGCAAAAAAAAAAAAAAAAAAAAAAAAAAAAAAAAAAAAAAAAAAAAAGAAAAATCCAGACTGGAGGATCAATGGAACAGATTAGAAGATGCCGACACAACTACAAAGACACTCAGCCACCTTATCTTTGACAAAGGGGCCAAACGTGTTCATTGGAATAAAGATAGCCTCTTTAATAAATGGTGCTGGAAAAATTGGCTTTCCACATGCCAAACACTAAAACTAACACCAAGTTTATCACCATGCACTAAAGTTGAAATGGATCAAAGATCTAAATATTAAAACAGAAACACTAAATCTACTGGAAGACAAGTCATGTGGAAATCTTGAAGACGTAAGAATAGACAAAGAGTTCATGAACAAAATGCTAACTGCATGGGAAGTACTTCAAAGAATCTACAACTGGGATCTCATCTTATTAAAAAGTTTTTGCACATGAAATGAAATCACCTAAGGAGTGAAAAGAAAACCCATAGAATGGAAAAAAGTTTTAGACAACTGCCCCTCAGACAGGGGAATCCTATCTAGAGCATATAAAGAATTGAAAAACATCAGGCCCCTCAGATTCAAAGACCCAATCCAAAAATGGGCATCTATGACAAATGACAAATAAACACATGAAGAAATGCTCAGCATCACTGGTCATTCAAGAAATGCAAATTAAAATAACACTGAAATTTCATCTTACTCCAGAAAGAATGGCTATCATCAAGAAATCAGTCAATAACAAATGTTGGTGGGGCCATGGGGAAAAAGGAACTCTTCTCCACTGTTGGTGAGAATGTAGACTGGTACAACCATTGTGAAAATCAGTGTGGAAATTCTTCAAAAAACTAGGATTAGAGGTCCCAATCAATCCAGCTATTCCCTTTCTGGGTATTTTCCCAGAAGAATTGAAAACATCATGCCACAGCAATATGCATGCACCCATGTTTGTACCAGCACAATTTGTAATAGCTAAATCTTGGAAACAATCCAAATATCCATCAACCATGGAATGGATAAAAAAGACGTGGTATTTTTATACAATGGGGTATTATTCAGCCACAACAAAGGATAAACTTGAGGCTTTTATAGGTAAATAGATGCAAATTGAGACCATACTCATAAATGAAATAAATCACTTGCATGTGTAAATATCATATTGTCTACCTATCGTAAAAAAAATCTGAAAGAGTAAATAAGATCCAAAATGTACAATAGATATTGTGAAAATGAAAGAGAAAAAAAGTGCTCAAAAGAAAACAACAACTGGGATAGGGGAAAGAAGAAAAGAAAGCAGGGAAAAGATTGCATTTATGTACACATATATATGTGTGTATGTATATATATATACAAGATAGATAACTATACTTCTACTCTCTGTAAGTTCACCAAAAAGAACAGTTTTCATTTTAATTGTATGATTGATCATTTTTTCATGCCTGAATCTTGTAATCTAAGCAACTACTTTGAAGATAACAATATGCAATATATTAACTAGTGTCGATTTCCTATTATTTTGTTTTGAAATTGAAATTTGTATTGTTTTATTCTTTTTGTTTGTTTTTAAAATTAAAAAAAAAAAAAGAAAGAAAAGAACAAGAATGGTGGAAGTTTGTAGCACTTTTGCCTAGGGCTGGTCGATCTGTGCGTCCCAGCTCTCAGACTGTTTGTGTCAGGGTTGCCAGAGAACAACGATGTGATTTGGAGCAGAGAACAGAAATAACTCCATGTCCCTGGACATTCTGGGAACAATAGTGAGCCCAGGGGCAAAAGGCTGAGGAAGAACAGGTCTTCAGTTGGCCTGCACTCTGGGTCTCGTCGGAACAAGCCAGTGACCGCAAGGACACCAACGCGGCCCTTGAAAAACTCCCACGTGTTCTTGTCAGCTTGAGGCTGTGACTGTGTGCAAGTCTGTGTGTACATCCAGAAGGGACCGGACAGGACCCGGCATTTCACACCTCTCCGGCTCAGTGTGGGGCCTTACACACATGACAGCACTGAGGAAAAGTGGGACCCAGGGCAAATCAGTGAATGACTTGAACGGCGAATGTGTTTCCCAGATCAGACAGATCTATCAGCAAAGAATAGACACATTCTTCATTCAAGTTGTTAGAAAATAGCCTCTGATCATCACTGGCTGACCACCATGGTGCACTGAAAGCATTCATGTAAAATACCATACGCATGACATTGGTACAAGAAGATAGTGTACACTAGAAAAATTTCATCATTTTATGTAATGAATATTATTCTAGAATAAATTGTAATATAATGCATATTGCAAAAGTGACAGCATCCACTAGGAAAATAATTCAAATGTAACAAAAAAGAACACACTAAAAATGTCAATTTAATACAAAACAATGCAGTAAAAGAGGAAGCAAAAAAGAAAGAAATATATATATACATAAAGAAAATAAGGAAAAAATGGAGGACATAATTCCAATTACATCAATAATTACATTAGGTGTGAATAGTTTAAACAGTCCAATAAAGGGCAAAGATTACCAGATTGCATTTTACAAGTAAAATAGAATTCCATGCTGTCTACAAAAGACATATTTCAAAGACAAATTCAAAGACACAGTTTCAGAGAAAAACAGTGAAAAAAGGAGTACAATACAAACAGTAATCATAAAAGAGCCAGAGTATTTAGAGCCAGAGATGTCAGACGAAATACATTTTTAAAATTTTATTAGAAACAAAGGGGAGGCCAGGCGTGGTGGCGCCTGCCTGTAATTCCAGCACTCGGGAGGCTGACGCAGAGGGATCACCTCAAGTTCAAAGCCAGCCTGGGCTACGCAGTGAATTCAAGGCCACCCTCAAATACATAGCAAGACCCTGTCTCAAAATGAAATGAAATGAACTGAAAGGAAATGAAGAAAGATAAAGAAGAAAGAAAGAAAGAAAGAAAGAAAGAAAGAAAGAAAGAAAGAAAGAAAGAAAGAAAGAAAGAAAGAAGAAAGAAAGAAAGAAAGAAAGAACATCTCATTATGAGGAAGGATCACAGTACTGGGAAGACAGGACAGTTAGGAAGACATGCACAGCGAGCTTCAGCGTCTGCTCTCGAGTTCGCCGGGAGGTAACCCTGACACAGAGCAGGCGTGCAGCTCCCTGAGGGCTGATGGCGGGGTCCGCAGCGCCCTGCTGAGGGGTGAAGATCTTCTCTGCTGACCTGCACATCCTGGGAGGGGTAGGTGTTTTCTCCAGTTTCAAGTCATCAACAGGAGATCACAAGACATGCAAAGAGAGAGGAGCAGGGACCACTCAAAGGAGCAGAGCAAGTCCCCAGAGCGGCTCTCGAAAACACAGACTCTGATGCCAGACAAGTGCTAAGTACGGCCAAAGAGCTACAGGAAGAAGACATACAGAACTGCGGGAGCAGAAATGATACACAAATAACACAAGAGTGGCAACACAGAGAAATTGTTTTTAGAGCTGAAAAATTGCAGAATTACATAAATACCTAAGCCAGGCAAAGATACTGCAAGAAGACGACAGGCCACTATGAATATTGATCAAAAATCCTCAGTCCACACAAGCTGAATCTAGCAACGTGCTAATCTAGCGAGATTTACTTCTTTTTTTATTAAAAAAAAAGGAAAACAGAAAAAAAGGATAGAAATCATACAGAATTTCAAAAAATAGTAGGAAATTAACACTAATTAATATATTGCATATTGTTATTTTAAAAGTAGTTGTCAGGATTTATTTTTTCAGTGCAAGAATAATTTAACATATGAAAATAAATCATGAGGGCTGGGGATTTAGGTCAGTGGCATGGTGTGAGGTCGTGAGTTCAATCCCCAGTACAAAAAAAGAAAAGAAAAGAAAAGAAAAGAAATAATGCAATATGCCACATTAACAGGAGAAAGGGGGAACTGCAAAGTTATCCCAAAAAAAACTGGACAATATTCAACACCTTTTCATGATTAAAAAAGTAATAAAAGAAACCTCTCAACAAATTAGGGATAGAAGAAAACTGCAATGAGAATCCACAGCTAAATATCATACTCAGTGACGAAAGCTGCAGACTTCTCCCTGAAGCCCAGGATTGAAATAAGAATGACTCCTTCTGCCACTTCTACTCAACACAGAATTTAAACTCCTAACCGGAGCATTTAGATAGGAAAGAGAAATAGAAAGTATCCAAATCAGAACATAAAAAAGGACAATTATTGCTCTTAACAGCCACCAGGAATTTACACATAGAAAACACAAGGGTCAGGATGGTGGTGCACACCTATAACCCCAGCACTCAGAAGGCTGAGGCAGGAGGATCACCATGAGTTTGAGGCCAGCCTGAACTACACAGAGAGACCCTGTTTCAAAAAAAATAAAAAATAAAATAATAAAACAGAAAAAATGGGCTGGGAATACAGCTCAGTGGCATAAGCACCTGCCTGGCAAGTAGAAGGTCCTGAGTTCAATTCCTGGTACAAAAAACAAAACAAAACAAAACATAACCACATACAGAAAAAAAGAAAGAAAGAAAAGAAAAGAACACTAAAGATTTCACACACAAAATACTGATAAACTCAGTAACACTGAAATATTAAAAAATCAGTGGAAAAATCAGTTGTGTTTCTGCACACTAACATTGATTGATCTGAAAGAAAAAATAAGAAAATTCTACTTAGGTAGTATCAAAAGGAATAAAATACTTAGGAGTTAGTCAAGGAGGCAAGAGAATTATACAGTGAAAGCTACAAAATGTTGCTAAAGAAAATACTAGAAAGGTTGGGGACATAGCCCAGTGGGGATATAGCACACACCTAGCATGCATGAGGCCTTGAGATTTTATCCCAACACTAAAAAAAGGAAAAGAAAGAAAATTGAAAAAATACCTTACATTATTGAATAGGAAGACTTAACATTGTTAAAAAGCCAATATCACCCAAAATGATCCATACTTTCATTGTAACTCCTGTCAAAACTCCAGTGACATTTTTTTGTAGAAATAAACAATCCATTCTAAAATTAATGCTACATCTCAATAGCCAAACTTGAAAATACAAAACTATGTTGGAAATCTCACAATTGCTGATTTTGAAACTTTCTGTGAAGTTGCAATAATTGAACAGTATACAATAGAATCATTATGAAACAGACTCATATGCATCAGTGGAATAGAATAAATGTTCCAGAACTAAGCTCAGGTATGTATGATCACATCAGGTTTAGAAGGATACAAAGAACATCCAGTAAAGAAAAAACAGTTTTTCAGCAATAGTTTTGGACTAATGGATACCCATATGCAAGGACTGAGGCTGAATCATTATCTTACAGCATAAACAAAAATTAACTCAAAATGGAATAATAAACATAAGAGCTAAAACTACAAAATTCATAGAGAAGGTATTCATGAAATTGGATTCATAATTATTTCTTGACTATGACACCAAGATTGCAGACAAAAGCAAATGTTAAGAAA
This sequence comes from Dasyprocta punctata, assembly GCA_004363535.1. Lineage (NCBI taxonomy): Eukaryota > Metazoa > Chordata > Mammalia > Rodentia > Dasyproctidae > Dasyprocta > Dasyprocta punctata. Next base: position 91,056 of record RJWM01002702.1, read on the forward strand.
GATAAATTTGAATCATTTGTAGGAAAATGGATGCGTGCACCTCGAGACTACAATGCTAAGTGAAATAAGACACACAAGTTTAATTATCACATGGTTTCCCTTATGTGAGAAACCAAAATTGTAAATAAAAAAACCACAGTAAAAAGATGCTGCACATCACATGTTATTAGGGAAACAAATCAAAACCTCAGTGAGATGCCATTTCATACATCAGGGTGGTTGCTATCAAAAGAAAGAACAACAGGAAATGGCAAATGTGATGAGGATATTGAGGAATTATACCTTTCTGTATAGCTGGTAGACATGGAAATGGTGCAGCCACTGTGGAAAATAGTGTGGCAGTTCCTCACAAAGTTCAGTGTAAAATTAGAGCATGATCCAGCAATTTTATTTCTGGACATGCATCTGAAGATTTGAAAGCAGTGATTGAAACAGACATGTGTGTGCCCATGTTCATAACAACATTATGCACAAAAGTCATAAGGTAGAAGCAACCCACATATCTGACTACAAAATGGATAAACAAAATGTGGTCTATACATGCAATGAAATGTTAGCCAGCCTACACATATACTACAACATGGGTGAACCTTGAAGACAATATGCTAAGTGAAGTAAAACAGTACAAAGGGCAAATATTGTATGATTCCATTTATACACAGAGGAGTCAAGTTTATTGGCTTCCAGGGGGCTGACGAAGGTGAAAACGTAGAATTTCTTTTCCAGAGATGAAAGATTTCTGGAACTTCGTGGTGGCGATGGTTGTACAACAGTGTGTATGGACTCAGTGCTACAAAGTGTATGTATTAGAATTGTTAGCAAGGCTGGGGATATAGCTCACCTGTAAAGGACCTGCTTAGCACACACAAGGCTCTGGGTTCTATTTCAGCACCACACAAAAAAGGTCAAAATGGTAAATTAAAAAGAGAAAAAAATCTTCCTATAAGAAAAACTTCCAAAACCAGGTAAATTCTATCAAATAATATCAGTCTTTCACAAACTCTGAGAAAATAGAGGAGGAACTCATTGTAGGAGTCCAGTATTATCCCAGCAACTGAGCAAGACAAAATATCACAAGACAAGGTAGGCACTGATCAGCGTCCCTGGGAAACACAAACAGGACAATTCTCAACAGAGTATAAACAGCCTAGCTGCATACAAAAACACTCACTCATCATGACCAGATAGAACCAGTCCCACAAATTCCTTACCTTTGAATCTTTACCACGCCAAAGATGTCCACTTTTACCACCGTTATTCAAAATAGTACTGGCAGTTCTAACCACAGCAGTAAAACAAAGCAACAACAACAACAAAATAACAAAAACTCCCAGAAGACAGAAATTAAAGGCAGCCAGAATAAAAAAAAAAGAATCTGTGTTTATCCATAGAGGATATATTTCTATATTTAAAAATTTCTAAGTATTTCATTAAAAACCTGCCAGAAATAATAAACAAGTTCAGCAACATCACAAGATACAAGATGAATATACAAAAACCATAGGATTTCCACATACTAGCAAACCAACAACCTAAAGCTGAAATTAAGGTACCAACCCCGTTCATAATTATTTCAAAAACAACAAAATATTTAGAAATAAACTTAATTTAAAAAGTGTAAGACTTGCACATTAAAAGCTATAAAATATTGCTGAGAAAAATTGAAGAACTAAATAAATGGAGTCCTTTCAATCTTTATGAGAGGAAGATTCAATATTGTTAAAATGGCTATTTGAACCAAATTGACTCATCCATTCAGTGCAGTATTTGCCAAAAACCAGTAGAATTTCTGAGCAAATTGATATGCTGATCCTAAAATTTATAGAAAATTTAAAGGGCCAGGAAAGCCAAAATAATTTTGAAAATGAGGGACCTATGGGCTTACATTTCCTAGTTTCAAAATCATCTGTAAGTCTTTATAAACTAAGGATCTGTGGCTCTGATATCTCTGTAGATACACAAATCAATGGAATACTAAAGGAATTCCAGACATAAACTTGGTATTTATTGCTCGACTGAGTTTTAACAAAAGTGCAAAAGCAGCTCAATGGGACAAAAGATAGGTTTTCAGCACTGCCAAGGCCACTGGGTACTGCCTTTGTTACTTTCTCCTACGACAAAATGCCCCACACCTGCAACTTAAATGAGAAGTTTATTTTGGCTTATGGGTACAGTCCATGGTCAGCTGACTCCAAGGCAGAAACAACATGGTGAGGGATCTGGTAGAGGAGGAGGGAGATGCATCCTTCCAGGTCATGCGCTCAGGGACCTGTCTCTAACCTAGCACCTCCTCCTAATAGCACACAAGCCACCAAACTCTTGGTGAGGATTAAATCCCTCATCCAACCACCTTCCAAACGCATAGGCTTTGGGGCCATTTTGGAGCTAAACTACAACATTCCAACCCTGACCCCCAAACTCATGTGCATCTCATATGTAAAATGCATTTAGTCCAGTTTCAGCATTGCTGAAAAGTCCAAGTACAAAGACTCTTCTGAGACTCAAGGCAAATTCTTAGCTGTGAGCCCCTGTGAAAATCAAAAAGAAAGTTACACACTGCCAATATACAAAAGCACAGTGCAAACATTCCCATTCCAAAAGGGAGGCTGGAGGGATAGAAAGAAACAGGACCAAAACTGAAATCCTGCTGGGCAAACATTGGATTCCAGCATCTGGGGCAACTTGTGCCAAGACGCAAGCTTCAGATGGTTTAATCAGCTCTGCCACTGTAGCACGGCCTGCTTCAGTCCTATGGTCTTTCTCTGGGTTGGTTCTGGTCACTACCTATGGCCTTCGCCTGCAGACATTGCAAGCTGGCTTCTCTACCTTTCTGGGGTCCCCACTGCACTTTTGGCTTCATTCTTACATTTCCAAAAATCACATGAGCTGTGACATCACAACAGATTAAAGACAGTAGATGTAAGACTGTTTATCTGCTAAGACAATATAGGGAGTTTTTCAAGAATATAAATCAATGCTACTTTGCTTGGGATTTTCTTGCTTTTACTTAAAATGTTACTTGTGCTATCATATATTTACTGTTGTTTTTTATAAAATTAATATTTTAAATTTCATTCTAATTTCTACTGCAGTAAATATCAACAAACATAAACAGAAGGCCTTTTAAAGGTCATAAGGGAATCCCGAGACTAAAAACAGTAAGAAGCACTGGTTTAATGGGTCTGCTTTCTTCTTCTTACCTTTCAAGTTCAAATCGGCATGGACAGGTTTTAAGGGTTTTTTTGTTGTTGTTGTTGTTGTTTTGTTTGTTTTGTTTTTTGTTTCTGATAAAAGAAATGCTTTAAACCAAAGGAAGAATCATTCCTGCTGAGCGGCCTCTGCCAGGTTATGTAGGCTTCCTCAGAAGAGGCTACAGGAAGGATGAGGAGGGCCTGGGGGAGGAGTGGGTGAGGCTTCTGGAAAATTCAGGACCCTGGGAAAAATCGTCTCAGTGTGGACTTCACAGTCTCCTGCACCCAGTGATGCCCACGCTCACAATATCTCTCCAGAAGAATGACCTGGGTCTGAAGAGTTGCACTAGGCCCAGAGCACTGCCTTACAAAGCACCCATGGAATTCTTGTCCCAACCCAGGTGTCGTCCACCTGGGGCCTCCTGGGGCTGGTGGCCAGCCCCGGGCAACCTGCTTTATAGGGCACTTTGCATACATTTAAGGGGCCTGGTGGCCCTTGCTGGTGTCTGTTCAAGACTTTCTGTCAACTTCAGCACCTGGTCCTCCCGACAGAGCCTGGAAGCTTTATCACAGAGCAATTACAAATCACAGCAGAGCAGTGTTCAATGGTGACAGAGTGTTACCAGCTGTCTTGGTTACTTTTTACTCGTTGTGGAGACAAAATACCTGATGCCCAAAATTAGGGAAGGAAAGGTTTATTCTCACAGTTTCTTGGGAGTTTCAGTCCATTAGTTGGCTCCAAGTCAGCATGGGTTGACGGGGCTACAGTTCATGATGGCTACAAGCCACAAGGCATGCTGGTGAGAGAGACAGGAAGGAAGCAGAAGCAGAACAGCAAGCCCAAGAGGAAGACCCGCCTTCCCTTACACTGTATGTCAGCTCCACCCCTGGCAGGTACAACAGTCATGTCATCAATCCTGGCGCTAGACAACAAACTGATCACAAGCATCAGACTCAGTCCCATCAAAAGTATATGAGGACTTGGGGGTACATAGTATACCCAATACACCAGCAAACTGTCCTCTGACAGGATTTGATCTCCCTGGCCTTCAAATGATCTTTTCACATCCCTGAGTTCCTCGTCTGGAAAAAAAAAAATGGCCTATTGGGAGAAGGTAATTTTCAAGAATGTTCTGTTCAAACAACAGCTCTGCGAACAGGCAGTGCTGCCTAACTCCTAAGCTCCAGAGAGGATCCCACAGAGCGACCAGCATCTGCAGGGAGGAAACACTCCCCTGCAGCGCAGAATCTCTCTTGTCATGGGGGAAGGGAGAGGGAAGATTTATCAAAGTGAGATAAGGGCCGACGGAGGAAGCCCTGACTCAGAACCTTCCATCGACTTAGTTCTGAGAACAAGAAGTGTACTGAGTGCAGTCACAATTTCTGGAAATTTCAAGTGGGCCGACAGAAAGCCACCCATTCTCACAGCACACAGTGCTCATCGACAGAACCGAAAGTTGCCCCTGGAAATGTGTGTTGATAAGAGATGTCAGCTCACAGTCTTCTCTGGCCTAGGTCTGCTGAGGGCGACAGCAGGGGCAAGGTCACTTCCAGTGCGTCAGTACCTCCTAAATCTCAGTGAGCTGCTGTGTGAGAAGTTGGCAGTATCCTACCCCAAGACTCTGGAGAAACCCTCACTGCAGAATTGTAGAACCGACCGATGGAAGGTGTCCAGCAGGGGCTGGCAGGAAAGACAGCCAGAAGCTGCCTGCTTGGGTATGTTTGCTTCATCACTCAGTTCCTGATAGCACAGAGTTTGACATCTAGCAGGTATTCAATAAAAACTCCATGAAAAAGTGAAGATAGTAATTAAATTGGATTTTCCCTTAACAAGAAAGCAATAGAAATCAGAACAGTTGTGAGAAAGAGACTAAAGAGGAAGAAGGACAACCAGTATAACAATATTTTATTAATTTTCTAGGATGAGACACAGCCTGGAGTTGCTTGCTCAGTGTCCGCAGTATTCTTTTCAGCCAGAATATAGGTCTGTGGCCACTCCCTCAGTCTTCTTTAGTGCCCTTGGAAAGGGTTGTAAATCAGTCTGTCTCTGTGTCTCTCTTGGTCTTTCCCTATCTCTCTGTCTCCATCTCTCTGTCTCTGTTTCTCTGTCTCTCTCTCCCTCTCACCCTTTCTCACTTTTTTTCTCTCTCTCCCACCTTTAAATCATCTCTATAAATGTGTTTACAAAGCAGAAAGTACTAGAAGTGGGTTTGAAAGGAATGTAATGCAGCTAATAATAACTCAGTCGAATTAGATGAATATCCTGTTTCACAGGCCAGAAGAAGTCGTCGATGAGAAAACAATCTCTGTTTGATTGGGAGAGAAACCAGGAGTTATACATAATGTGTCCATCTTTCAGTTTTTGTTTTGAGAATCACACCTACTTCATTGTTGTGGGGATTAAATGAGATCGGCAGAAGTGCTCACTATGCAAATGTGTACCTAATGAATTTTCTCCCTTCCATTCTTTCCTTAGTCCAGTGATGGTGAACCTAAGGCATGCATGCTATTTTTCTTTTAAGACAAAAGATTTTAATGTCTGAGTTGTTTTTTTTCTAAACTAAAACCTCAGTAGTATTCAGGTTTAATTGCATAAGTATTCATCTCTAAAAGTTTCGTCATTGCTGCACAGTCCGAAGTTGAGCGTAGAGTGTCTATATACTTCCTAAAACTTTAAGACTTAATTTTGTAGTACAGTTTTAGATGTAAAGAAAAACTGCACAGAAAAGAAAGTTCAGAGAGTTTCCGTATAGCCCCTCTCCTGCACCCTACACATCTGACATTAGTGTAGTCGCTGGTTACAACTGATGAGCAGCAAGAATGCACTACCGTTGAGTGATGTCTGGAGATTCCGTCAGTGTGCACTGTTGGTGTCCATTTTAAAGGCTTTGACAAATGCATAATGATGTGTGTCCGCCATTACATTATCATACAGAATACTGTTGGGCTTTTCACCACCCTAAAAGTCCTGTTTCAGCTGTGTGCATTCCGTTCCCAAGCCGCCAGCAAGCACAGATCATTTCAGTGTCTCTGTAGTGCTACCTCTTCCAGAATGTTATACAGGTAAAGCCGTACCATTATGGTGTAGGTCTGGGATGTTCCCCACGAGCCTCATGTGCAGCCAGGTGGGGCTTGGGGGAAAGTGAGAGTTGGTGGGAAGAGGGGTCACTGGGGACACAACCTGGAATGGGGTTTTCCTTCTGGAGTTCAAGGTCCTCTCTCTGCTTCTGGTTGTCATGACACAGGCAGCTTTCCTCTGCCCCAGCCTTCCACCCTGCCTCTAACCATGCAAGGACTGGCACTTGTAAAACGTGAGCCAAAATAAACCCTTCCTGCTGTAAGTGAGTATTCTTTGGCATTCTGCCGCAGTTTCCCGACCCGTTCCCCAGATCTCTGTGCACTAGCATGCTGGAGGAAGAGCCACCCCACCTTTCCTGAGAACTCCTAGGTTGCTATCTGCTGGCTTTTGAAGAAGAGATGGGAAAAAGAAAAGAACATGAGAGATTAAGACACAGGGCTACAGCAGACCGCGCCAAAGCTGTACTGAATAGCATCAGTTTGCTTCCCTGACTGAGAAACCAGCTCAGAAGTCAGTGCCCAAGGTGTCCCAAAGTGGCTTTGAGTAATGGCATTCCAAATTATCACGGACACAGACTCTGGCAGACTACTTCTTTTTGCAGAGCTCTCATTTAGATGTAGTCAAAAAAAAAAAAAAAACTTGCTTTGCATTGTACCACACTTATGGAAAGCCTTTAAGAAATCATGCTCCCTGCCACGGTGGCAAGTCACCATAAAGCATTGGACCCGTGGATTGATTTGTCCAGGACAAATATCAGCCTTCAAGTCTGGTCACTGGTCAGGCCAAACGCTGATTAATCCTGACTTATTTTCCAACCTGGGTGCCCAGATGGCTCTGAGACTTCTCTCCAAATCCCCTCAAATCTGCTGTGAAAACTGTCTGTAATGGGAATGGCCATCCTTCATCGATGGAAAGTTTTTATGGTATAACATAAAGCCAGAGTTATTATATTAGTCAAGGTTCTCTAGAGAAATAGAGTCAGTGGATAATGTGTGTGATACATACCCATCATATATATAGGTCTAATATACAATATTACACATTCCATAAGACAGCACATGTGACGTGCATACATAAACATATAACAAATTTATATAAATATGTGTGTGTGTGTGTGTGTAATACCTAATATTCTCACCACTCAGAATTAAGGAAATGTGATAACTTTTTTCATTTCTATAAGCCGGGTTTTGGACCCTAAACTCAGAACGATGCAAAATAGTCCCATTAGAAAAAACAAATTCAGTGTGTATTGCTTTGGCTTGAAGCAGTGCCACAGTAATAGCTAGCTGTGGGTGCGGAGCTCCCTGCAGGGACTGCTCATAGTTCAGAGCTGCACTGAGCCCTGGAAGCCAGGGATGGCTGTCCTCACAGCGTGAGGGTCCTGTGGGTCTCACCACTCCTGGAGCCGTTTGTTAAGACAAATGGTCCCATTTCCATGGCTGACCTTACATACAGAGAGGTAGCCAGCTGCCTCTGTGGTGTAATTTTCACAACCCTGGTTAAAAACCTGTTGCTCTATGGGGAGTGCTGATACATTAATATTTCTGACCAAAGGAACATTCCACAGACTTGGGCTAAGGCAGAGCAAAGCCACTTCTCAAAGTGGAACGATGCCAGGATACCGTCGTGGATGTGGTGGATCCTTTCCAAGATGGGCAGTGCCAGGAAGGGAGGACACGCAGCAGGCTGGGGTGACAGCAGGGCCTGGAGACACAGGAACCAGGCCCCAGAGGTGCCTGTCCACCGAGCTCCTGCTTCCTCACAGGCGGCGGCTGCGCTGGGGTCCTGTCTGCACTGAAGGACTGGTCATTTCCATGCCTGAAGGGGTAGACACGCAGTTCTTTCACTTCCCTACTCCGAGGAAGAGCAGGAGCGGATGGTGAAACAGATGCACACGCCCTGGGCCACCGCAGGCGTGCCTTGCTCTCTGGTACAGGCGTGAAGGTTGGTGGAGCGCCAGCGTTCGCCTTCTCGGTGGCGCCCAGGACGTCCAGAGGCGGGCTGCTGAGCTGCCAGTGCTGGGCGCTGACGGCAGTGCAGGAGCGGAAGGCGCAGCACTGTCTCCAGAGAAGGGAGCTCGAGCCACGCGTGCACATCTCCTCATCTCACGGGTCACGCTCACCGATTTTCCAAAACTTTATTCGAACCCACGCATCCTCTCGCCAGCTGTGAGCTCCTTACCGGCAGCCCTACCTGAGAAGCAGAGGTAAAGGCTTTACTGTTCCCTCGCCGGGGGCTGGCTTGCTCTGCTGTTTCTGGTCTGGGCGTTGGGTTCTGTGAGACCTAAATTTATGGTGACAAATGGTAGTTTAAAGTATTTATCTGATGCAGGTAGAATTTACTCCTGCTTTCTTTCTTTCAGAATTCAACAAAAATATGTTAGCAACTAAGAAAACATTTGGACAAATCGGCAAAAGAATTAGGCAAAGATGCTCCCACATTAAACATTGTCCTCAGAATTCTTAAAGAAACATTATTAGTATATAACGGATATAGATTGAAAGGTTTTAAAAAGATGAGAGCTTTAGATCTTTTTTTTTTTTTTTTTTTTGGAGAACGAACACACACATGCTGGTGTGCATGCACTCATCCGCGCGCACGCGCGCGCGTGAACACACACACACACGTAAATTATTCAACAGGAAAGACTCTGGAGCCCTGGGTTACTCGCCTAACAGCATTGCTCTGCACTCCCTGATGCTCATAGAGGCCTCAGAGGCTTTTTCCGAGGCAGCCTCTTCAAGCTTCTCTCTGCCTCTCCAGGCTCGGCTTAATCGCCAGTGAGGCAATGAACGCCTGTGGCAGCTCGGTTCACAAGGACCCCCAATCTCCCAGCAGGTGACTGCGTCTTGCTGGACACTTGGGTATCACTAGCAACCCCCCTTACCAATTAGCCTCCTGGGGAGTCTTCAAAGCTCAGAGCTGTTACTTCCTTTGCTGCTGAGACATGGCCACCTGGCAGGAACAACCAAAGCAGCACTGGGTGATTGTGGATCTTGGCCACCATGAAAGGCCTTGGCCGCAGTGGAAGGCTGGGCACTGGCCTGCCCCCTACTCCGCCAACTCCAGCTGCACAAAGCAGTCGCCGAAAGAAGCCCTCTGCCCAGACACGCTGCACCCAGGTGCCAAGCTCACGTGCTGTCTTGTTGAGACTGAAAGAAACACTTAAGAGTTTCAGAGGGAGGTGCAGGATGGGTCTCTCGCAGGACAGCCCAGTGGGGTGACCATTGAACTGAAAACTAATACAGATAGGTAGTTAAAAGAGTGAAAGGGTTATTGTAAGAAAGACTGAGGAGTATCTGTCTAAACACAGAGAAACCAGGGGACTCGTGCCGTCAAGCTACTCACATGTGTTGAGATAACCCATACCGAAAACTCCCCCTTGGATTGCTGCATTAACCATCCAGGTTCAAGGACAGGAAGGAACTGTGCTGACATTAGCTCCTGGGATCAGCTGTGAGACATCCTCTCAACTTACAACCCTGTGACTAGAAAGAATGCTGAGGTGTTTGACAGCCCCCACTGCAAATGCAGTAGGGAGCAGAAATGGTTGAGGACCAAGGGTGGATGCTAAAACTTGATGTGTTTACATTGTTAAAGACTCCAGCTGCTACTGTCCTCCTTAAACAAATGTAACCGAGGCAGAGGGAAGGGAGCAGGTTTGCATGTCTCTGCAGGAATTGAGCCGGCCTGACCTTCCTGGAGCCCAGCTTGGCAGTATGACTTTGATGCCACAAAACACAGAAAGTGATCTACACAGAAGAACTATGAGACCCAGATGGTGAATGCCGTTCATGTCTGCATGATTTATAAGACAGTAGAGTTGTAAATTATGTAAAAACCTAATTATGTGTGCATGATGAGTGTAGGTATAGAACCCCCAATCAATGAAATACTCTATAGTCCTAAAATATCACATTCTATGAGACCATTTGAGAACAGGAAAAAAAAAAAACCCTTGCATAGTCAAGGGAAAAGTTATGAAATAGCATCAGTCTAATTCCACTTTAAAATTATTTTTAAAATCACATTAAAGATTAAGTATTGACATTCTCAAGACCTCTAGCATGTGGTCAGCAGAATGCTAAGTAAGCCCCCAAGCCTCCACTTCTTGACAGCGAGAACCTGTGACTAGAATGTGGCATCACTCCTGGACTGCATCCGGCTCCACAGGAAATTTGCACCTGGTACAGAAAGACACCCTTGTGGGCTGGCATCACCACTGGAGAGCCTTCCAAAGCAGTGAGCTTTCAATCTCTCACGATAGGAAGGTAGAGACACAAAGCTAGAGAGTGACCAGAATGACAAGTGCACCATGGCTTGTCGAAAGATGAGGAGGCCGGGCCAGAAGGAAATCAAGTAGACAATGAGCCGAGAGAGGTGAAGCTGGCAGCCATCAAGAGAATTGAATCCTCATCCTCTGGATACAGGACTGAGCTTGGCCATGAGCCTGGGTGAACTTGGGAGCAGATTCCTCCCTAGAGCCTCTGGTGGTGGGAAATAATTGGGACTGAAATGGTAACCTTTCATGCCCACCCTTCACAACCCTCATCTACCAGGGTGCTGCCGATTTCTGGTATATTTTCGACTTGGCTGACAGCTTAGTATCAGTTTGGGGGTCTATATTCTAGTGTTACATACAAAAAGTAACCATAAACTGGTTTCCTATTTCTTTAAATCCACAAGGGCTTAAAGCAGAGAAATGGTTTCCTATTACTTTAAATCCACAGGGACTTAATGGGGGAAGCTTAAAAGAACTGCCTTCTCCTTTGTTCTCTTGATCGCTGACATAACCTAGGCCCCAGAAGGATTTGCTTTTATCCACACACAAAGCAGAAGCGGTGATTGCCTGGACATACTTTGTCACTGCCATGTGTGTTTAGCAACTAATCAGTCATTCACATCACCGTCTTGATCTAACTTCAAGCCAATCATTTAATATTCTCACCAGCAAAATTGGAATTAAGCTATCATCACTCTGCATTGAGAAAGATGAAGGACTCCACTGAATCTAACAAGTGTTCATTATTCTGTGCAAGCAATGTGCAGGGTTCACCCACTCCAGCTTGCTCGTCAACCTGTGTTCATTGAAACTTCACTGAATACACTTTTGTTCAAGGGGAGTGAATCATTTCAAGTGGGCTTGAGCAGGGAATGGTTTCCTGAAAATATACTGCAGTATATACTTGACTTTTCCCTAGATGACATGGTCAGCACAAAGGGATTATTAAGCATGGTTATTTATTCTTAGTTTATTGGCTTTTTTGCGTGTAGATATTCACCCATGAAAATATTAGGAAAGGGTGTCTGTGGGAATATAATGAAAGGCTGGGCTGCAGTGGGAAATGTGTGATGGAATACTTGGTAGGAACAAGGGAGAGGGACAAATCAGTCATAGAAGGAAGTTAGGGGATCAAATTCAGTGAAAATGTATATCGTGTTTATTTAAATGTAGGACTAAACATCAAGGAGCATGAGATGGAAAGATAATGATCAAGAAGATATGACTCTCATGAATGTTATGAATGCAACACTGGAGCTCCTAATTATAGAAAGCACATACTAACAGAGCTGAAGGAAGAGACCATAGTACAAGAATAATAGGGAACTGCAAAAGCACACTATTTTCAACAATGAACAGATTGTCAAAATAGCAAACCAACACGAATGTATTGGATTTAAACTACTCTTTAGACCAAATGAAGCTAACAGACATACAAAACATTTCACCCAACAGCAGCAGAACACACATTCTCCTAAAGCACAGACAGAACATTTCAAAGATAAATCATGTCTTAGGCTACAAAACAAATCTTAGCAAATTTAAGAAAATTAAAATCATATGTAGTATTGTTTTTTATCACAATGATAGGAAATTATAAATCAGTAATAGGAATTTCACAAAATTCAAAAATATGTAAAAATTAAGCAACATGCTCCTAAACAAAGAAGAAATTAAGAGGGAAAATTTTAAAATATCTTGAGAAAAATGAAAATGGAAACATAGCATACCAAAACTTTAGACTCCCCCAAAATAAAAGATCCAATCAAAAAATGGGCAACTGAAATGAATACATACATCTCAGAAGAATAGGTATAAATGTCAAATAATTATTAAAAAATGTTCAACATCTCTGGACATTAGAGATATGTAAATTGAAGTGGTACTGAGATTCCACTGTACTCTAGAAAAATAGCTATTATCAAAAAATCAAATAAGTGCTGGTGAAGCTTCAGGTTAAAAAGAACCCTTCTACACTGTTGATGGGACTGTAAACTAGTACAACCATTGTGCAATCAATATGACAATTACTCAGAAAACTAAAAATAGAAATTCCATTTGACACAGCTATACCCTTTATGAAAGAGTTAAAGTTATATGAAATTGATATATGCATACCCATGTTTACACTAGCATAAGTTGTAATAGGTAACTCCTGCAAGTGGCCTGCATGTGCATCAACAGATGGGCAGATAAAGAAAATGTGGTATTTACACATGATGAAGTATTACTCTGCCAGAAGAAAGGATATACTTGAGTCATTTATAGGTAAATGAATGCACCTTGAAGCTACAATGTTAAATAAAATAAGTCAGACACACAAGCTTAAATATTACACAGTTTTTTATGAGAACCCCAAAATATAAATAAAGAACAGAATAAAAGCTAATAGAAAATAGGGAAATAGATCTTTTGAAAAAAGGAAAGAAACCAAGAGATTGAGGGAATAGGAAGGGAGAAAAGAAAGGAAGGGAATGGAAAAAGAATTAAGATGTGTTATGTAATATATGAGCCAACTTTCCATGAGGAATGTTATCTTATGTACTGTAAACATGTGCTAATAAAAATAAAAACTAAAAATGAAAACATACAAAAACTTATGGGATGCAGCAAAAACAATTCTATGACAGTGAACCTATGTCAAGAAGATCCCAAATAAGCATCGCAAGGAACTAGGAAAAGAAGAGCAAACTAAACCCAAAGTTAATAGAAGGAACTAAATATGATCAAGGCAGAAACAAACTAAGTAGAGACTAGAAAAAAATGATAGAAAACATCAATGAAACAAAAGTTGGTTTTATGTTAAGATAAACAAAATTGGCATACCTTCAGTCAGACTGAGAAGAGACAAATAAATGAAATCAGAAATGGAAGAGATATTACAAATGATGCCACAGAATTCAAAGGATCATAAGTAATTATAATTATATACCAATTTAGAACCTAGAAGAAATGGATAAGTTCATAGACATGAAATTCCAAGACTGAAGCATAAATTGGAAATATGAATGGAGCAGTGATAAATAAGGAGGTCGACACACTAATAAAATATCTCCCATTGAAGAGACATCCAATAAATTCATTGCTGAATTCCACCAAACCTTTCAAGAAGAACTAATACATCCCTTCTCAAGCTCTTCCAAAAAATTGAATGAAAATGTTGAAACTTATTTAACAAGGCTAGCATTACTTCACTGCCAAAGCCAGGGAAAAACACTACAAGAGAAGAAAGTTACAGGTCAATTTCCCTGATGAACTTGAATACAAAATCTTCAATAAATTCAACAATACATTGAAAGAACCATTCACAGATGGAAGGAAAAGGAGGAGAGGAAAAGGGGACACAAAAAGAAATAAAACATGTTAGGTACATCTACCAACTCCTCATGAAGGATGCAATCAGTACATACTCCAAACACGAACTAATAAAAATAAAAATCATCCCATTTGTAATAGTTACCAAAAGTAAATAAAATACTTAGGAATAGTTTAATCAAAAGGTGTAAGATCTGTATACTGAAAACTTCAGAAACATTGATTAAAGAAATTGAAGCTCCAAATAAATGGGAAGATAGCCTATGTTCATGGACTGGAAGAATTAATATCATTAAAATGTTTATACTATCTAAAGCCATCTACCAATTCAATGTAATATCTAAAAATATGTGCTGATGTTTTACACGGAATTAGAAAAAGCAATCCTAAAATTTGTATGTAACCACTAAAGACCCCAAGTGACCAGAGCAATCCTGAGCAAAAACAACAAAGTAGAAGATTCATACTACTATGTTTCAAAAATCTACTGCAAAGCTGTAATAATCAAAATAGAAAATTAGTGAACCAGAAATGGGCATACAGGCCAATGGAATCAAATAGCCCAGAAATAATTCCATTTATTTATGATCAACTGATTTTGTGTAAAAAGAGAAAAATGATAACAAATATCAAGAACACAAGGGGGAAAAGGCAGTCTATTTAATATATGGTGTTGGAAAACCTGATAGCCACATGCAAAATAATGCAGTTAGACCTAAGTATCACACCATATACAGGAGCTAACTCAAAACAGGTTAAAGACATACAGGTTAGACCTCAACCTACAAAACTAGAAGAAAATGTAGGGGGAAACTTCCGTGACGATGGTGGGGGCAAAAATTTTTTCAAAATGTGAGCCAAAAAGCAAACACAACAAAAGTACAAGTAGACAGGGTAATATCAAACTAGAAAGTTCTGTACAGCAAAAGAATGATCAGCAGATTAAAAGAGACCACTTACAGAATGAGGGAAATATTTACAAACCATACATCTGATAAGGGGTTAATATCTGAAATATATGAGAAGCCCAAACCACTCAACAGCAAGAAAGCAAATAAAGTAATTCGAAAGTGGGCAAGAACTTGAGTAGACATTTACCAAAAGAAGACACGTGAATGACTAATAAGTGTATGAAAAATATGCTTGACATCACTAATCATGAGAGAAATGCAAGCTAAAACAAAAATATCACCTCACCCCAGTTAGAATGACTATTATCAAAATGACAAAAATAAAATTTAAAAAACTCTCAAGTGTTGGTGAGGATATGGACAAAAGAAAATTCATGCACACTGTTGGTAGGAATGCAAATTTCTACAATGATCATAAAAAACAGTATAGAGCTGCCTCAAAGCATTAAAAGCAGGCCAGGGATATAGCTCAGTGGCACAGCACCTGCTTGGCAAACACAAGGTCGTAAGTTTGATCCCCGTTACAAAAAAAAAAAAAAAACAAACTAGAAGCAGAGCTCCCATACGCCCAGCATCCTACCTCTGGTTCATAACCGAGCGAAGGAAACCACTGTTCCCTCATGGTCACTGCAGCACCACTTACAGCAGCCAAGGCATGGAATCAAGGCAAGCACCCACAAGGGAGGGACTGATAGAGAAAGTGTGGCACAGTCACACAATGGAATGCTTTTCTGTCATTAAAAAAAAAAAAGGGGCCCAACCAGGAGCAAGTCCCTAGCACTATATGCCAGGGACTCGCCTGGGTTTGCCCCACACTCCAGAAGCTCTGAATTCCTCGCAGCCGGACACAAGGTCATGGTGGTGTCATACTCTGGGGTGCACTCCAACTAGCCGCCTGAGTCCCGGAGATTCTGACCCCCACCCAGTAAGGTGGAGGGTCTAGCAACATACTCCAGGAGTATGCCTTCACCAGCTGCACAGAGGATTGAGCTCTATCCAGCCCAGCTCTCAGAGCAATACATCAGGGGAATGCCCAGCCAGCTTCACAGGACACAGAGGTACTGAGCCCAGCCCAGCCCAGAGCCACAGAGCTGCTCATCAGCGAGCAGCCAGCACAGCTGCAGGGCCTTAGAGAACTTGAGCTCTGCCCATTAGAGCCCAAGGCACGAGCTGCATTGTTCAGGGGTGGGCTGCGTTGCAGGTCCTAGAGATTGTGAGCCCCGCCCAACCAGGACCAAGGCCCAGGCACTATGTACCTGGGACTCACCCAGGCTTGCACCATGCTCCAGAGGCTCTCAACATCTTGCAGCCAGACACAAGGTCCTGGTGGTGCCACACTCCAGGATGTGCTCCATCTAGCTGCCTGGGTCCCACACAGGCTGAAGGTCCAGCAACACAACCCTGGGTTGCATCTCTGCTAGCAACCTGGGTTGCAGGGTTCTGAATGATACACAGCCAGGTCTAGACCCTGGCAACAAGCTCCAGGGTTGTGACCTTGCTAGCTACAGGGAGGATACAAACTTTGTCCAGCCCAGTGTCCCAGAGCAACCCAACAAAGTACATCAGGGAAACATGCGGCCAGCCTCACAGACCACAGAACACAAGGGTCCAGTGCCATAATCTGGGGGTGTGCCCCATCTAGCCACAGGGATATTGGAGGATTGAAGCTCTACCCAGCACAGTGTTCCAGTGCAATTCATCAGGAGGCTGCCTGCCCAGCCACACAGGTCCCAGAAGAAAGTGACAAAACAAAAGAGTAAGAGGCAGTCTCAATCCCCCAGACACTGAGAACAAACCCAAGAGGCACTGAAATGGAAGACACTGGGAGTCACACAATTGAACTTTCTGAAATGATAGCAAATGAAGTAAAGAAACAATTCCATGAAGCTATAGAGACACTCAAATCAGAAAATAAACTCTCAGCTTAAAAATGAAATGACAATCATTATGAAAGAAATGCTGTGTGTATCTAAAGAAGATCAAGATAAAAAATTAGAAGAACTTAAGAAAATGATGGAAACTCTGAATGAATAATATAAGACACAAATAGAATGCATGAAACATATTCAAAGGGAAATTCAGGAAATTAAAAATTCCATGGGAAGTTAGCAAAAGCACTTGAATGAAGCTGAAGATAGACTCTCAGACCTTGAAGATAGCAAGGAAGCTTACAATCATGAAAGAAAAGATCTCTTAAAAATAACAAGGAACCAGGAAACAACAATTCAACAGCTGCAAGATGATGCCAAGAGAGCCAATATAAGATTGATGGGTGTCAATGAAAAAGCCAGGATCAATATGAATGACCTGCAAAGATGATTTGAAGAAACAATAGCAGAAAATTTTCCAAACATGGGAAGAGAATCTGATATACAGGTAAGTGAGGCATACAGAACCTGAATTCATGATAACCAAAATGAATCTTCACCCAGACATATAAGTATTAGGATATCAGAAATACAGTGCAAGAACAAAATACTAAAAGCAGTCAGAGAAAAGAAACAGATCACCTATGAAGGAAAGCCTATCAGAATCACAGCAGACTTCTTAACACAAACCTTTAAGTCAAGAAGAGCTTGGAGTGAAGTATTTCAAATCCTGAAAGAAAACAACTTTCAACCCAGATTGATGTACCCTGCAAAACTACCTTTAAAAATTGATGGAGAAATAAGATACTTTCATGACAAAGAACAACTGAAGAAATTTATGGCCACCATACCAACACTACAAAGAGTGCTGAAAGACACTCTAGAAAGAGACAAAAATAGCTACAAGCCTAAGAACAACAACAAAAAGAAACCACTAAGCAGGGCAAATAATTAAACAGAAAATGTAGAAAACCAACAACAGAAAGATATCATGACAGTGATGAATCAGTACATATCAGTTATATCAATCAATGCAAATGGTCTCAACTCACCAATAAGAAGAAACAGACTGGCAGAGTAGGTTAAGAAACAAAATCCAACAATATGCTGTGTACCAGAAACACATTTCACTCAAAAGGAAACTCACATACTAAAAAGCAAAGGATGGAAAACAATACTCCATACAACAGGAACTCAGAAAAAAGCAGGGGTAGCTATTATGTTTCCAGAAAAGCCAAGAATTATCAAAGGAGATAAAGAATGTCACTACATACTTGTTAGGGGAAAACTTCAAGAGGAAGAGATTACAAACATAAATATATATGCACCAATTATGGGAGCATCCAACTATGTAAGAGAATTCTCAATAGACATGAAAAACCAAATAAACAATAATACAGCTATAATGGGGGACCTTAACACCCCACTGTCACAGAGAGATAGATCAAACAGACAAAAAATCAGCAAAGAAATAACAGAACTGAATCAAACTTGTAAACAAATGGACTTAGTAGATGTGTTCCAAGTGCTCCACCCATCAACATCAGAATACACATTCTTCTCAGCTGCACATCAGTCATTCTCTAAAATAAATCATATACTGGTCCACAAAACATGCTTAAGTAAATGCAAAGGAACTGACAAAATTCCATGCATATTATCTGACCATAGTGCAGTAAAATTGGAAATGAATGACTAAATGCCCCACAAAAACCCCATAAACACTTGGAAATTAAATAATATTCTCCTAAACAATCAATGGGTCTCAGAAGAAATTAAACAATATCTACAATTGAATGAAAATGCAAATACAAATTACCGGAACCTGTGGGACTCAATGAAAGCAGTCCTCAGAGGGAAATTTATAGCACTAAACTCCCATATCAGAAAAATGAAAAGAACACACATAAACAACCTAATGCTGCACCTCAAACTTTTAGAAAAAGAAGAGCAAGTCGAGTCCAAAGCCCAAAGAAGGGAGAAAACTATCAACATCAGAGCAGAAATTAATGCAATTGAAACTACAATTAATGAATCAAAGAGTTGGTTCTTTGAAAGAGTAAATACAATTGATAAACCCCTAGCCAACCTTATCAAAAAGAGGAAAGAAAAAACTCAGATTCATGCAATAAGAAATGAAAAGGGTAAAATCACTACAGACCCTGTGGAAATACAGAAGATCATCAACACCTACTTCGAAAACCTTTACTCACATAGATTCAATAGCACAGAAGAAATGGACAGATTCCTAGAAACCTATAAATTACCAAAGCTGAATCAAGAATATGTAAAACTGCTGAATAACCCCATTTCAGCTAATTGAAACTGTAATTACAACCTTACCAACAAAGAAAAGCCCAGGTCCTGATGGATTCACAGCTGAATTCTACAAGAAATTTAGTAAAGACTTAATGCCAACACTCTTCAAACTCTTCAATGAAATTGAAAGGGAAGCAAGTCTCCCTAACTCATTCCTGGAAGCAAGCATTACCCTAATACCAAAACCAGAGAAAGACCCAACCAAAAAAGAAAATTACAGGCCAATCTCCCTAATGAACATAGATGCAAAAATCCTTAATAAAATACTGGCAAATTGAATACAGCAAGTCATCAGGAAGATTATACACCATGATCAAGTGGGATTCATCCCAGGAATGCAGGGATGGTTTAACATACACAAATCAATACATGTAATCCACCATATCAACAGGGCCAAAGACAAGAATCACATGATCATCTCAATAGATGCAGAAAAAGCTTTCAACACAATCCAACACTCATTCATGATAAAAACCCTACAGAAAATCAGAATAGGTGGTCTCTATCTCAACCTGATAAAAGCCATATATCATAAACCAACAGCCAACATCTTACTGAATGGAGAAAAACTGAAAACTTTCAACCGAAAATCAGGAACAGGACAAGGATGTCCATTATCACCACTCCTATTCAATAAAGTTCTGGAAATATTAACCAGAGCAATTAGAAAAGAGAAAGAAATAAAGGGAATAAGGATAGGAAAGGAAGAAGTAAAATTATCATTATTTGCAGATGATATAATACTGTACATAGAATACTCCCCAAAATCCACTGAAAGACTTCTAGATGTAATAACCAAATTCAGTAATTTTGCTGGATACAAGGTGAACACTCAAAAATCAATAGCATTCCTGTACACAAACAACAAAGTCACTGAGAGAGAAACAAGGGAAACCACTCCCTTCACTATAACATCCAAAAAATACAAAATACTTAGGAATCAATGTAACAAAGGAAGTCAAAGATCTATACAGTGAAAATTACATTACTCTGAAAGAGGAAATCAAAGAGGATTTCAGCAAATGGAAAGATATTCCCTGTTCATGGATAAAAAGAACAAATATCATGAAAATGGCCATTCTCCCAAAATTGTTATACAGATTTAATGCAATGCCAATCAAAATACCACTTGCCTACCTCAAAGAACTAGAGAAAGCATTCCTGAAATTCATCTGCAACCAGAAGAGGCCTAGAATAGCAAAGGCAATTCTGGGCAACAAAGGGAAGGCAGGAGGCATCACAATCCCCGACTTGAAACTATATTACAAAGCTACTGTGATAAAATCAGCATGGTACTGGAATCAAAACAGACCTGAAGATCAATGCAGTACATTAGAAGATACAGCCATAACTACAAACACACTTAGCCACCTCATCTTTGACAAAGGGGCCAAACATGTACATTGGAAGAAAGATAGCCTCTTTAACAAATGGTGTTGGAAAAACTGGCTTTCTATAGGTTGAAACTAAAACTAGATCCATGTCTATCACCATGCACTAAAATAAAGTCAAAATGGATCAAAGATCTGAATATTAAAACAGAGACACTAAACTTTCTGGAAGACAGAGTAGGTAAAAATCTTGATGACATAGGAGTAGGCAGAGTTCATGAACAAAAATCAAATTGCATTGGAAGCACTTTCCACAATCAACAACTAGGATCTCATCTTACTAAAAAGTTTTTGCATGTCAAAGGAAATCTCCAACAGAGTGAAAACAAAACCCATGAACTGGAAAAATATCTTAGCCAATTGTCCATCAGACAAAGGACCTCTATCTGAAACATATAAAGAATTAAAAGAAATCTGGCCCCTAAAATTCAAGGACCCAATCCAAAAATGGGCATCTGAGATGAATACACACTTCTCAGAGAAAGAAATACAAATGGCAAATAAATATACGAAAAAATGTTCAACATCAATGGTCATTCGGGAAATGCAAATTAAAACAACACTGAGGTTCCATCTCACTCCAGAAAGAATGGCCAAGATTCAAAAATCAACAATAGCAAATGTTGGAGGGGTTGTGGGGAAAAAGAAACTCTTCTCCAAATGTTGGTGGGGTTGTAGACTGGTGCAACCACTGTGGAAGTCAGTGTGGAGATTCCTCAAGAAGCTAGGATTAGAGATCCTATTTGACCCAGCTATCCCTCTTCTGGGCATTTTCCCAAAAGAATCAAAAACATCATACCACAGTATTATATGTGCACCCATGTTTATAGCAACCTGATTTGTAATAGCCAGATCTTGGAAACAACCCAAGTGCCCATCAATCAAGGAATGGATAAAAAATATGTGGTATTTTTATACAATGGAGTACTACTCAGCTATTAAGAAAGATTGCATTGAGACTTTTATAAGTAAATGGACACAACTTGAGAGCATACTCATAAGTGAGATGAATCAAACTCACATGTGTGAATACCGTACTGTCTCCCTAGTATAAGAAACTGAAACAGTATATATGATCCAAAATCTACAATAAGTACTGTGTAAGGGTAAAAAACTGCTCAAAGAGCAAAAGTAATTGGGAAAGGGAAAAGGAAGAAAGAAGGAAGGAAAAGGAAAAAGACATACATCTGTATATATGTGTATGTAAGATAAGTAAAATATCTATGCTGCTGAATGCATTAGTTATTGAGAAAGATCAGTTAATACTCACATGATTAAATCAATTTTACATGCCTATATCTGTTAATGTAAGCAACCATGTTGAATGTAATGATACGTGATATTGCAACCATTGTCAAGTTCCTATCATCTTGTTTTGTAAACTTATAATGTTACTGTTGTGGATTTGCTGTTGTCATTGTTTGTCTCTTTTGCCTTTTGTCTTTCTTATATGTGTCTTTTTTTCTCTTAAAAAAATTAAAAAATCAAAAAAGAAGAAGATGCTGTTCTTTGCAATGACAAGCATGGGTCTGGGGACATTGCTTTAAATGGAATAATTCAGGCATAGAAAGACCAACACCACATGATCTCACTTATACGCAGAGTATTAAAAGATTAAAATGGAAACAGAGAGTGAAATGGCAGTTACCAAAGGTTAGGAGGTCAGGAGGCTGGGTAGATGTTGGTCAAAGACTGCAAAATTTCAGTTCATCACAAGGAATAAATTCAAGAGATTTACTGCACAAGGTAATGACTGTACTGTAGTAAATAATATCTGCATACTGGAAAATTACTAAAAATGTAAATTTTTTCTCCTGCCTCTGGTTTATTGGTATAAACAGTGCAGGAGGTTGCTAGCCCATGCAGGTGACAGCTCAAGTGTCCTTCTAGCCTCACACTAGCAGACAAAAGCCTTTACTATGGTTCCTTTGGGGGAGCCTGGCCACCTTTGGGAGACTGGTTGAGGACCAATGGTGGGGCTGCAGCTGGCCTGGGCATGGGCTTCATTTTTAGTCTTGACCTTTGACCAGCAAACCCTGAGACCATGGGCAGCAGCATGCATCCCACATTTGAGGTAGGTAAAGCTGAATCCACCATTAAAAGTCATAAGGCTAATCCTACAAGCTAGGAAATGAACTATAGGAAATGAATCTTTCATTTATCAGAAAAAAAATATTGAGATCAAAAAGAAAAACCAAATAGCAAAGTATTTTCTAAACATAAACATAACAGAAAACTAAGAATTATAAGGTGAAGAGTTAAATCCAAATATATCTGTCACATCAAATAAGGGAGAAAGTGGTTAAAAACAGAAAAAAATTCAGATTAAGCCAAAACTCATCTAAAAGGTGCACGTAGAAACAAATGGCAATGACAAAATGGAACGGAACATTCAAAATTACAAAAGACAGGCAAACACAGTTAGGTAAATGCTACAAGGCAAACCTGGGATAGCAACAATAACGCTAGGCAAACGGGTGTCAAAGGAGCAGGGTCTGCTTATCATGATGAGAGAAACTCTGTGTCATGGTCTCCATGTCCCAAATAGTCTATTAGTGAAACTTGGTAAAATAAATGACAAACAGAACTCAGAAATCAGGGAGGAAATGTTACCTCACTTGTTAGATATGGACAGATTAAGTAGAAAAAGATTAAATGGTAATATAGAAAATGGTTTTGAAAATGCAAACATGCACCAGAGTCTGTAAGAATCCCATCCCCAGCAAGAATGGAGCAACACCAGTCATCTGAACTTTAACTTGCACAGCAGATAATTCTGATGCACAAATACATAGAACAAAACAATGCGGATGTTCGAAGCGACCCACTGAGTGAGGTAGTGTGATAGACTTCTACAGGACATTATGCCTGCACAAAAAGAAAGTGGTGCGCTGTGCATTGCTTGTGAAATATTTATTGATCATACACAAAGCCCCAAATAAAAAACTTTAAGAAGTTCTATGAAGTAGAAATAGTTCAGGCACCATTTTCTGATCACAATGCAAGAGAAATAAATAATAATAATAATAATAATAAACCCTAACAACCAGAAAAATCCAAAGATGTT
This sequence comes from Dasyprocta punctata, assembly GCA_004363535.1. Classification (NCBI taxonomy): domain Eukaryota; kingdom Metazoa; phylum Chordata; class Mammalia; order Rodentia; family Dasyproctidae; genus Dasyprocta; species Dasyprocta punctata. Next base: position 114,482 of record RJWM01002702.1, read on the forward strand.
TAGCTGCTATCATATAATAAGTATATCTTGTCCCAAAGGAAAGCTCAAATATCAAAATTTCACATTACCCAAGAAGAAATAAATGTTGTTTAAATGAGCATGCAAAAACCCAGTATTTGGCTAAAACTGCACTCAGTGGGAAATTCTAGCCTCAAACAGTTCTGTTATCAAATCAGAAGGAATGAAAATAAATCAAAAGGGGATCACACCTCACATTTCTTGCTTCTTTAATTTTGAGCCTCTCAATACCACTGAAATTGGCTGATAATCTATTCATATGTTTGCATCCTGTTGTTTTTTTTCACTTTCTTCTATTTGCATCTTTAATTTATTTAGATTAGGCTCTAGAAATTATTTCAACAGTTTTCCCTTCCCCAAGGTCATGAACCTATCTTCTTATGCTTTAAAACTTTTTTTAAAATAAAATACTTTAAAATTCAGAAAAGTTTGATAAAACAAATCCCAGATAACCATCACTCAATTTCAACAAATTTTAGTCTTTTGTTGTGTTGTTCAGTTGTGCCATTTTTAATCTCAAATTTTTCACTAATGATTTGTGTCAGTGTTTTACTAGAGGAGCAGATAAAACACAAGATGTACAAATGTATAAGAAACTACAAAATTGGCTTAGAATGGTCAGCCTGCATGGAAGAGGGAGCGTGCAGAGGGTGTCCGCATGCCGGAAACCGAAGGTTTCAGTCCAAGGTCTGGAGCTCTTGCCCTGTTCGTGCAAGCCCATATCAGTGGCTGATGGGTCTGTGACAGAAGCTGAAGGGTCTGCGCTGGAAGCCAGGAGACAGCGATCAAGCTGAAGGCAAAGACTGAAGCTCCTCTGAAGAACAGAAGCAAGTCTGTCCTTCCTCATTTCCCCTTTGTACCATCCAGGCGACCAGCCACCCTAGGGTGGGGCCTCTACACCCTAGGGTGTAGAATTGCTGTGCTGATTTAGTTAAGCTTTCAAACTTCTCAAGTGGACACCATCAATGACCATTACACAGTTATTACCTGTACACATCATGGGGTTCAGTGTGATACTGCTACACAGCCACATAGTATTCACCATTCAAGCACCATCCCATTTTTCCTGCCCCACTCCCCACCCCACACACCACAGTCCCTAGAAATCGCTACTCTACTTAGAAGGTCGACGTTTTTGTTCTCTTCGTATGACATAAGGCGTGTAGCGCTAGTCTTTAGGGTCTGGCTGCTCTCACCTAAGGTGACGTCCTCTGCTCCGTTCACTTTCGGGGGACCGCCTCTGCTCAGGGCTGGAGAAGTCGCCCAGTGTCTGCACCACGCTGTCTTCATCCGCTGTGGTGGTGGTGGGCACAGCCAGTGATTGCTGTGTGGCCTCCCCGCCGGGGCTGATTCCCAGTCTGGCTCTAATAAACAGCGTCGCAGTGAACGAGATGGAGTGTATGTGTCTCTGGGATGCTGATTTCATTACTTTGGATGGACACTCAGTAGCGGGGTAGCTGTATTATACGGTAGAACTATCTTTTTTTTTTTTTTTTGAGAAGCCTCCATACTGTGCTAATTTACATCCCCAGGAACAGAAAGTACGAATTCCTTTTCTCTACGACCTTACTATCAGTTGTTATATGCGTATATTTTTATAATAACCATTTTCACCTGGGAGAAAAGATACATCATAGTGGTTTTAATTCATGTTTCCCTGAGGTTAATGTTAGTCAAGTTATATTGGAAAATACTATTAAATTCAGAAATATGCAGGAAATGCTGTAACAAATACCCACATATCCACTGCTTACATTTTTGATACATATTTATTAGTGCATCTGAATATTACAGATAGTTGGGGTTTGCTTTGGAAAGTTGGTATAAGCATTTAACTTTTCTTTTTTAACTTTCTTTTTTTATTATATAACAAAAAAATGCATAGAGCATTAGAAAAATATTGGCAAGAAATACAAATGTTATGAATACTATATTATTTTTAAAAGAACAATTCACAGTAAAAATGAAATCTGAAAATGACCCTGTGAAAACTATTTTTCACTCAAAATTCTTTTTCTTTAACTATCTTAACTAATTTTTATATACATATACATAAACATGTCCAGTAGTGTGCTATTTATTCTCCATGTGTTGATGAAGTTCTTCTGGTTTTCTTTGGCATGATTTCAATTTCATTGCACTGTGGTCTGATAGTATGCATGGGAGAATTTCAATTCCTTTGCGTTTTTCTTTACTTAAACATGTTTTATGAGCCAGCATATGTTCTACTTTGGAGAATGTCCCACGTGCAGCTGAAAAGAATGTGTATTCTGATGTTGTGGGGTGGTAGACATCTACTAAGTCCGTTTGCTCAGAAGTTTGATGTAATTCTAATATTTCATTATTGATTTTTTGTCTAGTTGATCTGTCTTTTTGTGACAGCAGGGTATTGAGGTCTCCCAATACAGTTGCATTAAGGCTTATTTGAATTTTCATGTCCATTAATAATTGTTTTATATAACTGGTTGCACTAACATTTGTTGCATATATATTTATGATTGCTATCTCTTCCTCTTGGATTATTCCCTTTACCAAGATATAGTGACCTTTTTTGTCTCTCTTAATCAGTCTTGGATTGAAATTCACTTTATCTGCAAATAGAATAGCTACCTCTGCTTTTTTCAGAACTCCTGTTGCATGGAGTGTTGTTTTCCATCCTTTGACTTTCAGTCTATGAGTTTCTTTTTGAATTAAATGTGTTTCTTGTATACAGTATATTGTTGGATCTTGTTTCTTGATCCATTCTGCCAGTCTGTGTCTTTTGACTGGTGAAATGAGACCACTAGCATTAATGGTTAAAACTGATAGATATTGACTTATCCTTGTCATGTTATTTTCCTATTATTGGCACCCTCTTGTTTTTTCTTTTTCCCTTCCCTCTAATTGTTTGCCTTACCTGGTAGATTCCTTCTGTTGAGGTTCATGGAGATGTAGTCCTTATTACCTCTTTCTAAAATATTCTTCAGAACATTTTGGAGTGCTGGTTTTGCAGTCATGAATTTCCTCAAATGTTCTTTGTCATGGAAGTATTTTATTTCTCCATCTATTTTGAAAGATAGTTTTGTGGTATACATCAATCTGGGTTGAAAGATTTTTTCCTTTAGAACTTGGCGTACTTCACTCCAAGCTCTCCTTGACTTGAGAGTTTGTGCTGAGAAGTCTGCTGTGATTCTGATAGGTTTTCCTTTATAAGTGATTTGTTTCTTTTCCATAATAGCTTTTAAAATTTTATTCTTTGTTGAATTTCTGAAATCTTTACTGAGTTATGCCTGGAAGTAGAATTTTTTTATCATTGCTAATTGGAGTTCTATATGCCTCACTTATATGTATGCCAAATTCTTTTTCTCTACCAAGAAAGTTTTCCGTCATGTTGTCTGTGAGGATGTTTTCAATGTCATTTGTGGTATCTCCTGCTTGTTCATTGACTTCAATTAATCTTAAGTTATTCTTCTTTGTCTCATCAAGCAGCTTCTGGATTGATTACTCATGTTCTCTTGCTAGTTTTGACAAATGTTTCTTTTCCTGGTCACTAACTGCAAGCCTGTCTTCAATATCTGAGATCCTGTCCTCACTTTGACCTAATCTGCTTCAAATACTTTCAATGGCATTTTTATTCTCCTGAATATATGCTTGAATCTGCTTTATGGAATCCATTCGCTTCCTATGCTGTGCTTCCATAATTTGCTTAAGCTCATTTATTTTTCTGTCTGTGTCTGCTCTAACATCACTAAGCATGGTGTGTATTTTGGTAATCTCTGAGGTTATTTGACAGATTATTTCTGATTTCATTTTTTCCAGAGCCTCATTCAATTGCTTTGCTACCACTTTAAAGAGACCTAGTAGGGGGCTTTCGAATTTTCCAGCCTCATTGCCCCCGGTTTTGCCTTTGGTGAACTGGGTGTCTGAGGTTGTGTCCTGTTTAAGTGTCTTTTCATTTCTTTTCAAGTGATACTTGTTAGTCGCCCATGGTGGGTTGCTTTAATGGTGATATTAAGGGCATCCAGGTGGTGATCACTTCTCTGTGGTATCTTCAAGCTGTGGCTGGGTCATGGACTGTGAGTCTATTGGAAGAGCCCACCTCCTCAGTTTGTTAGTGATGAGAAGCTATTGCTCACCTAGCCCAGTCCCTGGTTCTTTAGCACCATGCCTCAGCACTCTCTGTGACTGCCAGTCAATATCAGTCCTGGACCATCAGGGCCAACAGCAATCCAGAACAATTGTGTTAATTCTGGCTGCAGTGTCACCCACACCACCAAACACAGCCAATAAAACAATAAATTGAGCCAACCCCTGATTTGCAGCCCTCGACCTTATAAACTGAATTTGTGACCATACAACAGAATGCAAAACAATCATATACAATATGTAAGTCCACAATATGTCAATTCCGTCCTCAAGAGTCAGGGTGCAAAATAGATTTAAGAGAAGACAGAGAAGTGGGAAAAGAGAAAGAGACTGTAAGTAGGTTAGAGGGCAAAGATGGGCCCCACCAACTTAAGGAAACTGATGCAGAAGATTGAGGGAAAAGAGAGCCAAAAGAAACAAAAAGCAGAACTGAACAAAACCACAGCCAGGAGGGCAGAAACTACACCCACATTCAAAAAGGAAAGAAAGAAAGGAAATAATAAAAAAGAAAGAAAAGTAAACAAACTAAATAAAAACAAACAAGAGAAGAAAAAAAGAAGAAGAAAAAAGTCCAACTCCAGGACTCTTTCCAGACCCACCAGTAGACAGCCCCTGGAGACAGTGACCCAAACCGCGGCACTGCATCCCCACAAACCAGTGGCCATTCCATGACACAGTAGTAGACAACCTTAGCAGGGCTGCCCTGAGAACAGACTCATTAGGCTCGCTGCAGTCCAAGCAATCTCCACGGCTCAATGTCCAGCCAGGAGCTGCTGAAGGAATCCCGCAACAGTTCTGGCTGTCTCACCCAATTCCAAAATGGCTCCCGGCAAAGCACTCTCCCCCACAGGATGACTGAGTCCCCTGCACCCCACCGCCTGCCAGCACAGTCCCCTGTGTCTGCTGCTCCCTTCCACCGCCAAACCACTCTGCATAGGCCCCCAGGGTTGCCAGCTGCCACCGACACCATGACTGCACGTCCCCAGGCTCCAACAGCTCCCCCCATGCAGCGAGTCCTGCTCTAGGCCAAGGCACCGCTAGCCTCCACCCCCTCCTCGCTGAAGCCCCTCCTCTCACTCTCTCTGCAGGGCTCTACCCAGACCCCAGACCCCTCCTGGGTCCCACCCCGCCCCCCTCAAGATGGTAGCATTTAGCATATTTCCATCAATCTCAATTCCCTTGCCCTCCACCTCCTCCCAAATCCTGCTCTTCTTGTCTCCAGGAGTCTACCTCCTGGTTACCTGTCATCTCATCTTTATTTTATTTACTTGTTTATTTAGTGCTTTTTAGGTTTCTCCTATAAGAGAAGACATGCAGTATTATACCTTGTGAGTCTAATGTTACTTAACCCCATAGTTTCTGGTTCCATCCTTTTCCTGCAAAAGACATGATTTCAGTGTTCCTCATGACTAAGCAATATTCCATTGTGTATATACTTTATTCAAGCATCTATTGATGGGCATCTAGGCTATTTCCCCAGCTAGGCCATGGTGAATTGCACTGCTATAAACATGGGTATGAATGTATCACTACCGTACCATGTCTTTACTGTTTTGGGGAATATGTCAGGAGTGGTCAGGTCAAATGGGATGTCTAGTTTAAGTTTTTGAAGTGTCTTTGTACTGATTTCCATAGTGCTTGTACTAGTTTACATTCCCACCAACAGTGAAAAGTGTTCCTCTCTCCCTGCATTTTCTTTTTCTTTTCATCATTGATAACAGTTGTTTTGACGGGGGAGACAGCATCTCAATGCACTCATAATTCACAGATGTTGATCATTTCTTCATACACATTTTGGCCGTTTGAGCATTTTCCTTTGAGAAGTATCTTCTCAGCTCATTTATCCACTTTTTATTGGGTTCATTGTTTTATGGGGGTTAATTTTTTTGAGTTCTTTGTATGTTCTTAGATACTAATCCTCTGTCAAAAGAACAAGCAAAGGTTTTCTTCTTTACTGTTTGTCATTTTTTGCTTTCTTTTTATTTTTTTTTTATTTTTTATTTTTTTTTATTTTTTATTTTTTTTTTGCGGCACCGGGGATTGAACTCACAACCTCGCGCCTGCCAGGGCAGGCGCTTAAGGCACTGAGCCAAACTCCCGGCCCTATTGCTTTCTTTTTAAAAGCACGTTAAATCCTGACACATGGTGGCTATGAGGCAGTGCAGTGGCGGTGGGGGCCTTGGACTCTGCCTTTCCAAAGAGAGGGGCAGCACCTCCAGGAGCGAGGCTGGGGAGCCCCACAACTGCACCCTGGAGCACAGCCAGCTCCGTGCAGCATGAAGGGCAGCGGCACACTTGAGCCCAACTGCGCGCAAGAAATGAAGGGGGGAGACCTGAAAAGTTGATGTTTTGCAATCTCTAAGAGAATTATGGATCAAAGCACAAAACCCTAGGGCTACCAACATCATAAAAAGAGAGACAACAAACATCCTGTACCGTGTGGTCAAGTTCACGACAGCAGTTAGGAAGTAATGTGGCTGAAAAAGGACAAGCAAAGGAGACTCAACCTGATCTCATGATCCAACTACTAATTCATAGGAAATACGGAGGGCGGAGGAAAATCCCGACTGGGAGGAACTGTACAAGCCGAATAACCCAGTATTCTAACAGAAGAAAGTACAGGGGAGAAAGTAGGGGAGGGCCCTTAAAGAAAAAGATATATAAATCAGTCAGATAGAAGAAATACCTTCAAATGTCTATAGTAGAACAGGATAACTCTAGTTGACAACAGTCATGTGTTTCAAAACAGGTAGTACAGATAATTTTGAATGTTCTCAATACAGAAGGGATATTGGTGTGAGGTGGTGATCTGATCATTACATTGTATCCGTTTATACATACTATTGTCAGCTGAAACTTGTAACATATATTTTTAGAAAGAAACATAAGACACCTATCAGACAATTCAGAGCAGAGAATCCTTGTTTTTTTTTTTTTTTTTTTTTTTTGTACCAGGGATCAAACTCACAAACTTGTGCTTGCCAGGCAGGTGCCTAGGCCACTGAGCTAAATTCCTGGCAGTCCTCACCTTCTGACGGGGTTACATACTGACCATCCCATCAACAGTTGGAGACACTGTAGCAGAACCCTGGTTCTGCACATCACAGGGTACCACACAGTACCGGTGGGCCCTGTAGATCACGGTGCCCCCTTGACCATGGGGCTCCTGATGCAGAGATCATGGCTGCTGCCCAGAATCATGGGGGTAGTGTCACTAGCTCCTAAAAGACCAAAATTCGAAATTCTGCGTGCAACGTTGGGTCAGAGAGGCTCCAACCAGAAGACAACTAGCCCACCTTTCTGGTCAGTGCGCACAACCAGCACGGACTCCAGGAAGAGAATGAACCATGCCTCCCAAGAACCTGCCATGTTAGGCAGGGAGGCTCCAACCAGAAGACAACTAGCCTGCCTTCCTGGTGAGTGTGCACGACTGGCATGGACTCCAGGGAGAGAAAGATCTGTGCCTCCCATAGACCTACCAGCACACGGGCTAAGAATCAAGGACACCTCCCCCCACCCCCACCCCCCATAAGCAACCTGCTGATTTGGAGGATTGGCTAAGTTGATAGCAACTAAGGTACATAAAGCAGCTAAATTCTTGTATTATTCAATTGATTTTGTAAGCCTAGAGCCAGCAGTCTGAGCATCTCTTGGGAAGATGACAGTATGCAATGTAGCAAATATGGGGGATTCTATTATGTCTTGCCTTTGAGGCCCAATATTGTTCTCATTGTTTTTTTTTTTTATTCTGATTAGTTTTTTTTTTGCTTTTTTTCATATTCTGTTTTTATTAGTTTTATTGTTTTGTTTTTGGTTTAATTTTACTATACCTGATGGAATAGTCAACTATTCTGAAAATAACAAGATATACTATAGTAGCTATTGTTTTCCTAGTATCTTTCTTTGAGGTTCTGTGCCAGTTCTACTGCTTTGTTTTGATTGAATTTGTTCTGTTATGTTTTGTTGGATTTTACTATCTTTAAAATAAAAAAATTAAAAAAAAAGAAATTCTGCCTGCAGTTTCTACTGAAAGTGTGTCAGTTTTGCATCATCATAAAGTTGAAAAAAACAGTAAGTCAAACCAACATTAAGTCAATCTGTTTATGGGCCTTATTTGGATTTCAATTCAGACAAGCTGGGAAAATTGTTCTAAGACACAGCCAGGGTGGCGGTGCACACCTGTAATCCTCTCACACAGCAAAGTGGAGGTGGGATCCGCACAAGTTCGAGCCTGGTCATGGGCAGCTTAGCAACTGAGTGAGACCTTGACTCAAAATAAAAAATAAGGAGTGGCTGGTATGTAGCTCAGTGCCCTGGATTCAATCCCTAGTGCTGAAAAAAAAAAGAATCTAGATGTGTGGGGTGCGTGAACACTGACTGGCTGTACATTTTATATGACAGTGCTGTTGCAGCTGTCCTACTTTACGTAAAGATTGATGCCAAAATACTTACAAGATGAAACTTTAACATGTGCAGGGTTATTTCAAAATAATCTGGAGTAGGCCATGTATTGTCAGTCATGGTGCGAGCTTGGCTTTTCTTCACCACCCTTGATATCTAGGGTGGTGTTGGCATCAGGGCAGAGCCACCCCCAGCCTCGATGCATACTCGTGGTCTTGGCTTCCACAGGGGAGTAAGTGGATCCCAGCTGGCAGGCTTTGGAGAGACCTCAGGAGGGTGAGAAGATTGCTTAATGAGGAAACAGGGTTCATTACACTATGCTCTACCTTAGAAATGGTTTTATATTTCTATAATGAAAAGTTAAAGAAGTAATAACTCATATATTTTCTGAATCGTAAAGGTTGGAAGTGAATGTCCCTCTCCCATCGAGAAGTGGCAATTGAGAAGCTGCAAATCTGTGACTTCTCTGGGATCTACTGGCAAGTTTAGGGTGCATGGTAACCTGCACCCCATGTCTGGAGAGAGGCAACCCGGAGTTAGACCTAGTGCAGAAGCTGCTGGAGGCACACTGGTAGAGGGCTTTGGGGGGACCTGGGCAAACTGCTAAGTGAGGAGTGCAGACTCCAGAGGGGAAAATGTTCAGGCCACAGGCTGGGGCCACACATTCCTGCTGGGAAGCCCAGTGGGTCTTGGAGGCAGAGACCTGAGGAAGGTCTCCTAGGAGGTGGGCGGGGCAGCTGTGAACTTTGCCTGGAGCTCTCAGGGGAAAGGGCTTGGTGAATCCTCTGTCAGCCCCCAACCCTGTCCTTCCTAGCTGGCCTTTGGGGCTAGAAGGGAACTGTGGTCCACAAGAGTCAACAAGAGTCAAGGTTTCAAGAAAATAGGCCCAGAGTGTCAACCATGGAAGTGGAGAGAAAAAAGCAGTCCTGGGTGAGCCACGGGGAAAGTCACAGCACAGATGGCCAACTAAAGGATGAAGAGGTCAAAGGTGAGTATGGAGTGTGCTCACACTCATCACACACATCACACACATCACACACCACACCACACCCTACATGGGATACATATGCACATAACACACACACATCCTGTGCACACCACACACCACACCACATCCTGCACGTGATACATATGCACATAACACACACTCACCCTGTACACACCACACACACCATACCCTGCATGTGATACATATGCACATAACACACACAACCCTGTACACACCACACACCACACCACACCCTACA